>JBBPBX010078798.1:0-12868 GCA_038048925.1 Garcialebias charrua
AAAAATATTTTTGTAGACAATGCTAAAAATAATCCCGACGAAAGGTCGGAACTACGAATCTTTTTCACAATTTAAACAGCAGAGTGGAGCATGAACCGTGAAACGGCAGAATCAAGTGTTTTTACAGCCTGCTGCTTTTTAAAACAAACCACGGGTCTTAGCTTATTTAGCCGTGCGTGCACCGCAGAGCTTTATGAGAGGAGCAGAGAGCGGTGGAGACAATAATAAATCAGCAGTTTATCATATCGCTAAAGATACGGTCCTTAGCGGCTAACAAGATGGCTAACGCTTTAGCCATCTTCTTCCACAGCTGAGACTGACCGTGTCTTTAGCGATATGATAAACTGCTGATTTAATAATGTCTCCGCCTCTCGGTTCACGTTTGTGGAGGCTCACATTACTGCAGTTCACAAACACACTGACTAAAGTGAAAGCACCTTTCTATCTTATCAAGACACTCAAGCTCTTTAAAACACAATCTGTGTCCTCATTTACCCATTCATACAGCACTCTACTAGAACTGTACAAAGAATAATCAGTACTTTATCACATTCATACACTGATGGGACACATCAGAGGCAATGAGGGGTTCAGTGTTGCCCACTGCCCAGGAACACTTCAGCATGTGACTGCTGGTGGAATTGAACTCCCAGCTCTCCCATTGGAGGAGACTGCTCTAGCCTCTCAGCCACAGCTGCCCTCAGCTGAAGAGGATTATTATTTAATAGGTGTAAATAAATGTCTAAAAAATAAAGTAATGTATGTAAATAGTTCATTTTTTAGACATTTATTTTGTAGAGTTACAGCTGTTTGTAAATAAATGTTGCTGTGTGAAAACTGGGACAAAGCTTTGACTCAGAAATATATTTGTATTATTCTTTTATGGAAAGAAAATTATATTGAGATATATATCGTATATCGCGATATATCATAACAATATCGAGATATGAATTTTGGTCCATATCGCCCAGCCCTATACTGAGGTTTTGCAAAAATCTCAGTTCCCTTAAAATTATAGCAGCTCGTCCTCTTTACAAATTTCATTTGAACATTTGAAGGCAGTACAATATTATGGGCTCTATACATTACCAACAAAATGTTGTAGTCCACTAAATCATAAAACTTTAGCAACTTAAGTTGTTGAAATAATATATTCGACGGATGACAGTAAGGCTTTCTTGTTATAATTCTCACAGCTCTTTTTTGTAAAATAAAAATAGGCTTCGTTATGGTTTTACACGCCTTTCCCCAAACTTCAACACAATAAATTAAATGTGGAACAAAAATTGCATTATATAACAGATACAGAGCTTTATCATTCAACAAATCTTTCACTTTGTACAGCACTGCAGTAGATCTAGATAACTTAAGTTTAACTGAATTTATATGCTGTTTCCACGACAGTTTGTCATCAATAACTACACCCAAAAACTTCAGCTCGCTTACTCTGTGAACTTCAACACCATCAATTTTAAAAGAAAAATCCATTGTATTATTTTTATTACTAAATAACATACAATTAGTTTTATCTAGGTTTAATGATAGTTTGTTCAATTTAAACCAAGTTTGTAATTTAACAAACTCCATTTTTAACAACTCAGACATTTGATTCAAATCACTACCAGAATAAAAAAAGTAGTATCGTCAGCAAAGAGAACACATTTTAGAAGTCCAGACACCTTCACTAGATAATTCACATACAAAATAATCAACTTTGGTCCAAGTATTGAGCCTTGTGGGACTCTACATGTGATCTTGCAGAGGTTTGATCGTATATCGTCTATTTGTACAAACTGTTGTCTATCTTTCAAATAACTACATACCCACTGTAGTGCTAGTCCTCTAATACCATACTTGTTCAATTTATTAGTGAGAATGGTGTGGTCAATTGTGTCAAATGCTTTCTTTAAATCAATAAACAAACTTATACAATGTTGCTTTTGATCAATGGCTGTGGTAATTTGTTCCGTTAGTTCCATAAGAGCGATGGATGTAGAATTTTTTGATCTAATACCATATTGACTGTCACTTAAAATATTGTATTTATCAAGAAATTTATCTAATCTGGTTACGAATATTTTTTCTAGAATTTTGGAGAATTGCGGCAACAATGATATTGGTCTGTAGTTGTTAAAGATGTATTTGTCACCATTTTTAAAGATAGGGACTACCTTTGCTACTTTCATATTTTCAGGGAATACACCCGTGGAAAAAGACAAATTGCATATGTATGTAAACGGTTCAATAACATGACTTATTATGTCCTTTACAACCATCATGTCCATATCAACCCAGTCCTTAGATTTTTTATCTGCAAATGTTTTAACTACTATCATTATTTCATCTTTATCAATTTCATGTAGAAACATAGTGTTTTCACAACCTTTGATTAAGTGACACACATCTTTATCAACTAATGGAATTGTTTTTGCAAGGTGTGGTCCCACGTTCACAAAATAATTATTGAATCCATTTACAATTTCATGTTCTTCTTGTATTTCATCATTTTCATCCACAAAATACTGAGACAAGCTCATATTATTTTTGCGTTTGTTCAAAACACTGTTCATCACTCTCCAAGTTGCTTTCATATCACCATTTGTTTTATGTAATAGTTCACTATAATATTCTCTCTTTTGTTTTTTTATAATTCCCGTTAATTTATTTTTATACTTTTTGTATTTATTTTCCACCTCAGGAGTTCTGTTCTTCAAGAAACAAGAATACAGATAGTTCTTTTTCTTGCATGCGTTTCTCAATCCTGTCGTCATCCACGGTTGATCGATAGTACGATTCTTAGTATAATTTTTTTGCACACAATTTTTTTATACAAAACATCCAAAATGTTCATAAACTCATCATATGATTTATTTACATCATCCACATACACATCATTACAATTTTGTTTTTTCAAGTCATCTTTAAATATATCTAATGATTTTTTAGATGTGTTTATTTTTTTTATTCTTATAATCGGTCTTGTAATACTATCTTCTTTATTATAAATTGTAAAAACTGGTAAATGATCAGTCAAATCAGCCATCAAAATACCACTTATTATTTTATCATCTGTTAAGTTTGTGAAAATATTATCAATTGTTGTGGAACTGTGCGTTGTTATTCTCGTTGGATTTGATATCAAAGGAATATTGACAGGCAACATGCCTTTATGTGCCTGAAGGCCTAGATATAGCTCTGCGTTCGGCCGTACGCCGCTGTACGCCGTACTTACGCAGAGGCTGTCCTTGATGGTTGTTTGCTATTCACAGAGGGCTGTGATAATAGCAATAATAGCCCCGCAGGGCATGTACGCGCCAAGCTCAAATATTACAACGGCGTACGCGAGTGCGTTGTCTCACAATAAACTGCCCGGCGCCGGACTGTTTTGTATGAGACACAAATGTATTAAATTCCCCTTCTTCATCCTTGATCTTTACTTTTCTTTTGTGTTTTTTTGCCAAAAGTCAAGTGATCGTTTCCTCCTCCGCTGACTCCATGACTGAAATGATGAGGAAATGAATGAATTTGTCACGAGCTAACTAAACTCATGTCCAACGTGGATGCGCGAGGTTCTAAATATTTCCTGGTGTTCTGGTGTGCTGGACCAGCGCTCCCTGTTTTTATTTTATTTTTTAGAACTTTTTATTTACATAACACAGAATACCGCTGCGGCAGAATCTGTGTGAAGTGCCTTCCCCCCCATCCACCCGACATGTCAATCAATTCAGTAGGCGTGTCAGCAAATGACCAATCAGCGACCTCAATTTGTCCCGTAGGTAAACGCTCCGCCCTGCTGTTGCTCAAATGACGTCAAGAATTTGGAGCGAAAATGCGAGCATTAACGCGAGAACGAACGCAGAGCTGTGCTTGTGAACGTGCGCGTAGAGCGGCGTACAGGCCGTACGCAGAGCTATATCTTGGCCTGTATACATAAGCAACAAAATGTTATAATTAACCAAATCATAGAACTTCAGAATTTTCAGTTGATAAAATAAAGTAGTCGACGGATATCTATAGTTTTTTTTCATAATAATTCGTACAGCTCTTTTCTGTAAAATGAACAAAGGATTAGCTATAGTTTTACACGCTTTACCCCAGACTTCAATACAGTAAACCAAATAAGGAACAACTATTGCATTATACAACATAAACATTGCTTTATCAGTGAATAACTCTCTTACGTTATACAGAACTGCTATCGATCTAGATATTTTTGTTCTCAAATTGTTTATGTGAGGTCTCCATGTTAATTTCTCATCAATAATGACACCCAAAAATGTTACCTCACTAACTTTACAAATTTCAGTTCCATCTACCAAAAATGGAGTGTGAACATCTGTTTTTCTGTTGCTGTGTATCATGTAATAAGTTTTATCCAGATTTAATGATAACTTATTTAGACGAAACCAATTTTGGATTTTCACAAATTCTGACTGTATTAACTCCAGCATTTGTTCTGTATCATCACCCTTACAAATAAATGTTGTCGTCTGCAAATAAAATACCGTATTTTTCGGACTACAGGTCGCGTTTTTTTGCCTAATTTGCATGCCCTGCAACCTATAGAGAGGTGAGGCCTATTTATGGATTTTTTCCCATATTTTTAGACCAATTTTTGGCTCAGATGTGACCATTTTTCATTTTGGCAAAAAAATGGCGCAGTACCACTTTTGTCCGCTAGGGGGCACTTCCAGAGAGTCCACCGACCGTTTCCAGCTCATAGGGGGCACTTCCAGAGAGTCCACCGACCGTTTCCAGCTCATGTGTCCAAAAAAAGCCTCCCCTGCTCGGACTGACTCTGTCGCTGCCCGACCTCCTGTTCTGGAGGTAACCACTGTTTGCTGTGTTTGTTAGCTGTTGTTAGCAAGATAAGTAAAGAACCACAGGACAGATTTTTATCAAACTTACAGAATGTAATAACTGTATGGACATTTACAAATGTTTAGCATTATGAGATGTTTGAGATTTTAAAAAAAATCGATCTTTTAGCTTTGTTGTTAGCGGTTAGCTTCCGTAAACAGATACCTACTATTTAGATAAATAGCTCATAAACCACTCTGCGGATATTTTTGTAGCTTACAGAGTGTAATTATATGGGTTTAATTTACAAACTGTTGCCCTGTATGAGACATTTGAGATAAAATTCGTTTTTTAATTCGTGTTTTTAGAGACGCAACTGTGTCGTGTTAGCTTCGATTTATTTCCATCACTACTTAGATAAATAGCTCATAAATCACTCGACGGATATTTTTTTAGCTTACAGAGTGTAATTATATGGGTTTAATTTACAAACTGTTGACCTGTATGAGACATTTGAGATAAAATTAGTTTTTTATTCGTGTTTTTAGAGACGCAACCGTGTCGTGTTAGCTTCGGTTTATTTCCATGACTATTTAGATAAATAGCTCATAAATCACTCGACGGATATTTTTTCAGCTTACAGAATGTAATTATATGGGTTTAATTTACAAACTGTTGACCTGTATGAGACATTTGAGATAAAATTTGATTTATTTATAATTTATTTTCGCAGCGCACACGACAGATTTGGAAGGTCAAAGCGAAACAATTTAAATCCAGCAGATTAGACCATTTCGTGAATTTATTAAGGAACGGTTAAGCTCAGGAACCCTTGTGCTATAATGTCAGCTATAATTTTTAGCAAACAAATAATTGTTTTTACCGTGTTAATCTTCTTAAAAGCCTTGCTGTGCGGTCCTGTGGCAGACATTTGCAACAGAGCTGAACACTCAGACCACATGTCCGGGTTGTCTCAGCGGTGACGCGTCACGTCAGCGGTGGATGACGCGTTATGTCGGCAGTGATGACGTAGGTGCGACCTATATGTAGGTGCGACCCGTTTATGGATTTTTCCAAATTTTTGGCAATAATTGGACAAAACGACCTATATTCCGGTGCGACCTATAGTCCGAAAAATACGGTACATCTAAAAAAGTCTGACACATTAACCAAGTCATTTACATATAAATTAAATAACCTGGGTCCAAGTACTGAGCCCTGAGGCACTCCAAATGTGATATTACTAAATTTGGATCTTATGTCATGAATTTGAACAAATTGTTTTCGATCTTCCAAATAACTATTTACCCACTTTAATGCTGTCCCTCTAATACCATATTTATATAGTTTATCAAGAAGAATTCCATGATTATAGTATCAAATGCCTTCCTTAAATCAACATAAATACTAATACAACTCTTCGTTTGATCAACTGCATTTGTTATTTGTTCCACCAGTTCAACAAGTGTCATTGATGTAGAATTATTTTTTCTAAATCCATATTGACTGTTACTTAGTGTGTTTTGTTTATCAATGAATCGATCCAATCTGATCCCAAATAATTTCTCCAAATTTTTTTGAAAATTGTGGCAAAAGTGATATTGGTCTATAATTATTAAAGTCACGCTTATCCCCATTTTTGAAAAGTGGAACCACTTTGGCTGTTTTCATATTATTTGGAAATATTTCTGATTTGAATGACAGGTTACAGATGTGTACAAATGGCTCAATGACATAACTCGTATTTTTTACAAACATCATATCCATGTCAACCCAATTCTTAGATCTTTTATCTGTGAGGTCATTTACAACATCCATTACCTCTTCTTTGTTAGTTCCCTCCAAAAAGATACTATTGGCACAACTCGTAATTTTGTGATTCACGTTTGTATCTACTGTAGGTATTTTGTTTGCAAGGCTTGGGCCAACATTTACAAAACAATTATTTAACTCATTTACAATCACATTTTGGTCATGGATATCATTACCATCCTTTACAAAATATTGTGGAATACTTGATTTGGATTCATGATTATTTAGAACGCTATTCATTATTTGCCATGTTGTTCTCATATTACCATTACTTTTGTCTAATAAATTACTATAATAGTCCTCAAATGTTTGGTGAGGATTCTTGTTTTTTGGTATGCTAATCAGCACATTATGTAAAATAGGAAAGCTCTGTATCAAATCCCTTCGGTGTTTCAAATAGTGTGAGACAGGGTAGCATCCTGTCTCCCTTTTTATTCAATATGTACATGGATGATCTATCAAAGCTTTTAAATGACTGTGGAACAGGCTGTAGGGTTAGTAACAGGATCATCAACCATTTAATGTATGCTGATGTTTTAGTAATTATTTGTCCTTATACAGGTAGTCCCCGACTTACGAGCGAGTTCCGTCCCTAGGGGGCGCTCGTATGTCAAAAATTCGTAAGTAGGATCACATAGTAAAAAAAAAAAAAAAAAATTTTTTTTTTACTTTTTATTTTTTTTTTTATAAATGAATACATGTACAGTACTGGACAGTCACCAAGCACTTAGCCTATCCTAACACAGTTTTTAAAGATGAAGGAATGAGTTGAATTGTCTCCCTTTCACATAAAGTGAAAGTAGCTCCCTTTATGGGAATGGAGCCTGCAGGGAGGAGGGAGACAATTCAACTGACTCCTTCATCTTTAAAAACTGTGTTAGGATAGGCTAAGTGCTTGGTGACTGTACAGTACTGTACATTTATCTATTTATTAAAAATATACAGTACTGTATATACAGTATTTTTATTTTTTATTGTTTTTTATTTATAAATAGATAAATGTACAGTACTGTACAGTCACCAAGCACTTAGCCTATCCTAACACAGTTAAGGAGTCAGTTGAATGGTGTCCCTCCTCCCTGCAGGCTCCATTCCCATAAAGGGAGCTAGCTTCCTTTATGTGAAAGGGAGACAATTCAACTCATTCCTTCATCTTTAAAAACTGTGTTAGGATAGGCTAAGTGCTTGGTGACTGTCCAGTACTGTACATGTATTCATTTATTTAAAAAAAATAAAAAAAAGTAAAAAATATATATATTTTTTTTTTTTAAATGAGATGCATGCTCGTAAGTGCGGGACCTCGTAAGTAAGAGCGCTCGTAAGTCGGGGACTACCTGTACTGCTGGCATACAAGAGCTGCTGCAGGTGTGCTCTGATTATGGAAGAGACTTTGATATAAAATATAATTCTAATAAAAGTAGCATAATGATTGTGTGGAGCAGAGAGGACTCCGAGTTGATGTTCCCTGATTTCTTTCTGTTGGACAACAGGCTGAATGTCAGTGATGAATGTAAATACTTGGGGCACTATGTGACTGCATTCCTGTCAGATGATAGAGACATTTACAGTCCATGTCGTATGCTCCATGGACAAGCTAACACGCTGATCCGTAGATTTGGAATGTGCTCTACATCTGTTAAGATCCAACTCTTTAAGGTCTACTGCACTCCTATGTATACTGCTCACCTGTGGATATGTTATAAAAGGAACAGTATGTATAGACTACATACATACATATGGTTGTGTCCATATCGCCCAGCTCTAGCGTGACCTCAGCAGAAGTAAGGAGTACTTTCAGGAGGATTAACCCTCACAAAGCAACCGGCCCAGACAACATCCTCGGGAAAGTGTTGAAAAAATGTGCTGATCAGCTCTGCAAGGTGCTGGCCGATATCTTTAACGCCTCACTTACCCTGGCAACAGTTTCCACTTTCTTGAAGACTGCCACCATCATCCCAGTCCCAAAGAGCTCTAAAGTGACTGGTCTGAATGAATACTGGTCAATAGCCCTCATCCCGATAGTTGCTAAATACTTCGAAAAACTGGTCATGACCCACATCAAAACAACCATCAACGAGAACCCTCACCAGTACGCAGAGAGTAATGAACCTGTAGAATCTATTTTGATATAGAGCTGCAGGTAATCTGCATAACATTGAAAAGAGATCCTGTGGTGAGTGATAATGTCACCGAGGGGGAGGTTGTAGAGCAGGGGTCACCAACGTGGTGCCCGCGGGTGCCCCCAAGGACCATTTGAGGTGCCCCCGGACCTGTTCTAAAAATAGCATTTTTTATTCAGTTGTTATTCTTTTTTTGTATTTATACATATTTTAAAATGTCTATCTTAAAAATATGTTCTTAAAAATGTTTATTATACATTTTTTTCAATTTACGCTTTATTTCTGAAGAGTTTATCAAACTGGTGCCCTTTGTATGACTCCGTACCCACGAAGTGGCTCTCAGTTTCGAAAAGGTTGGTGACCGCTGTTGTAGAGGGTAAATAATGTGGGCCCAAGGACTGACCCCTGAGGAACACCACAGGTGACCATGTGGGTCTGAGATCTTGCTTCCCCAATGGAGACATACCGTACTCAGATCTGTCAGCGGTAAGAACGGAACAATCCGTGTATGGTTCGTTCTTTGGTTTTTCCGTTTCAAAACAAAAACAGAATAACCAAACAAGCTTTGGTTATTCCGTTTTTTTCGTTTTAAAATGAAATTACAAAAATGGTTTTTAAACGGTTTTTTCGTTATTTCGTTTTTAAAACGAAATTAGAAAAACGGAAATTGCAAAAATAAAAAAAGGGTACGTTTTGTTTTGTTTGTTTGTTTAACTGCAACGGTTAAACCAAAGATAAGCTTTTATTTTGATGTTATTGAACTGGACCTTAAAGCCGAACCGGAAATGGAATATCTGAATGTAAAAAGGATACGTTGTCTTATTTAGAGGGAATCAACGCATTTAATTGAGAGCTGATGATCTAATCGTCAACAAGATTTATTTAATATTCCAAGTAAGTAATTAAATCATTACATTTGATAAACTTCCGTGTATGTTTAACAATAATTGACCCTAGGCTAACGCTAACGCTTCTCGCTGAGGTCTGTTTACTCATGGATTTAATAGGCCAGATTAGTTTTTTATTCTTAAGTTTTGAATCATTGCCATCAAGTGTTATGGAATTTGGAATAACACGTAGGGCGAATACGACATCAGAAATTTTACATTTTAAGTAATTAAAAAAGAAGTGTGTTATGGGCAAACCACACGGTTTTATAACAAATAAATGTATTATTTACCATTTAGATGCTCTTTTTTTCTTTCTTTCAGGTGCGTGCAGACCATGTTTTATTGGCAGCTGATGACAACAGAGGTGTGTTGCCTGATGGAGGGGCTTTTGACACTTTTGAACTAAGAGACAGTAGCCAAAAGTTAACTACATTTTAATTAAAACAGAAACTGAAGATCACATTATTTTTCAATGCTGAAAACTGAGTTTGACTTGAATGTTTGTGTTTTATTTTAAAAAGGTACTGCTTTCTGGAAGCAGCACGCAAGAAAAACATATGCTGTTGTGCTTTAAAATTATCACGTGAATCCTGTATGGACTACTGTGTAATGTAGAAATTAGTCCTCACCAGAGGTTTAAGAATAGACTAAATTAGCTGTTTTCTCATGTTGATTATTCAAGCACCCCTAAACATAAGACAAACATTGTTCTGTTGTCAGATGCCTTCTTGTAGTGAATTTAATTTCACTTTTTTTCCTAGGCCGAGGAATACCCAATCAGCTGCCAAAATTGCAGAAAGCCTGTTACCCTGTACAACTGATGCACATCACCTTTGGGATCTTCACTGCCAACAGAGTCAACCTTTGGTGTGGACCCATTTCATATTTAAGAAGACAGAAGCCTGGCAGAGGTGGAGTTTGGGGCTGCTTACCCAGATTTGTCTATAATTTTTTTGACAGAGTTGTCAATAATGACTACAGTGTTTTAAATGAAGCACTTTTCTGCCTGCTCCATGTGACAGAGACATTTTTTTTCTTTTCTGGAGTAAATAAAAAGGAGTTTGTTAACCAAACAAACTCCTTTTTATTTAAAAGAAAATGTGAATTAAAAAAAAAAAGTAAAATAACTTTGTCCCAGGCGGGACGCGAACCCACTTCTCCTGGTCAAAACGTCAGTGCTCTTACGGTTTGAGCTATACAGGCGGACTGGATTTTCAGGTGTCCACCTTAACCATATAGGAATCACTCCTCTTAACATTTTAGCTGCACGTAGAAGTTAGAGATTATTAGTTATATTTTAAAACCCTGGCTGCGCGCAACAGTTAGACAATATTAGTTATTGTTTTAGTTATTGTTTAATGACATTCAAGTCGCGCTGAAAGGCGGAAATGGGTGCGCGCTTCGTTGTTATTTACGTTGTAACATAAGCTGATTTGTGATCAGTTATTAACAAAAATTTAACTCAGAAAAACTAATTCAGCTAACAATTGTTTTAGGGGTTTCTGTAGTTAAATTTGAATGAAATACACCCCTACGGTTCTGAGGTTGTTGTTTGAACGAGTCCAGCCCCTGCCGCAAACAACGAATCAAATGTAAGCAGTACATGACGTCAAACTGGGCCGGGAGAGCTGGGCCCAATAGAACCACGGGGGAGATGGTTCCATGACGAGATGGTTCCATTTCCCGTACCACGTGGGTGGGTGATCGTGTAAAGTTATGAAGTGGACCTGGTTTATCAGGCACGCTTCTGTTTGGTGTCCCGATTTGCCGAGGAGGTTCTGTACCGGTCCGCCTGGCGGGGAACAAATCTGTTCTTACTCCAGGCGTGTTCGGTCCGAGGTGGAGCCGGCGGTGGTCTCTGCCGGTGCTCTGCCTCGTATGCGGGCCGCTTTTGCGGTGGGGCACGTGTAGCTGAGTGGTATCGAGGCTGCAGTGCTCTGCTCCCAGCTGACTCCTTGGGGGGGCGAAGGTTCTCCTGGGGATGCCCACCCGGAGAGCTTCAGCCTGTTTGCACCTCTGGTCCAGCCTGGTCTGAATTCGATCCAGCGCTTTTCCAAAAAGCCCCATCGGTTCTATCGAATGGTGGAGAAAAGGAATTTTGTGATGGCCACTTCAGCCATTCCTCTGCCCTGTGCAACAGCTGCCGTCCCCATCATGCGGAGCACAAAGTCTGTTGCCCTGCGGGCTTCATCCAGCAGCTCTGCGGCAGCTTGCTTGTCTGACGTTACCTAGAGCTCCTGCAGTTTTTCAGCCAGGTACGCCTGCATCATGGCAGACACATTCATCGCACGCGCCGCGAGACCCTGAGCTCTGTAGCATTTCTCAAGCAGAGAAGCCGAGGCTCGACAGGCCCTGCTGGGAAGAGTTGGTTTTATCCCGGATGACTTGGGAGCCAGATGAGACGCCAGCGTGTCCTCAATTTGAGGCACATTAGCTATTCCCACTTCATCCATCCCATCCATGTCGAGAAACTGGAACTCTGGCTTTTTTTTGCTATTCTTCTTTCCTTTCTCTTTTGCACACTTATCTCCTATCACCAGTTAAAATGTTATGCAGTAGGGTTCCTCTTTCCAAATGTTAATGTTTTAGATGTTGAGTGTTTTGTACGAGAAAATAAGGCTTAATCTTTCTATGTCAGCTCCAGTAAATTGGTATGTATTTATAGGCTGTTAGCTGTAGGAGTGAGAAAATGAGGTAAAATATTCCTTTTTTTTATTTCAGATTACATTGTGGGGACCAATTTTGCAAAAAAAAATGGAAAAAAAAAAGAAAACTCCTACATTGTGGGGACCAACTGCTCCTTTCAGGGACCAAAGAATGGTCCCCATAAGGATAAGTCTCATTGGGGGTAAGGGATTAGGTTTAGGACTAAGCTGTGAATTGCAAATGGTTTTATATACTGGTAATGGTTAGGTTTAGGTCTAAGGGTTAGGGTTGGGCTATAATACGGTTACTATAGAAATTAATGGAGGTCAATGCAAAGTCCCCACAAAACAGAAATTCAGGAATGTGCGTGCATGTGTTGGTGTGTGCATGCATGCATGCGTGTTAGGGGTTAAACTTTTACAAAGTACTGAATATATTTTTTAAAGTTGACTTCAACATGATAAAAGTCGACGTCGACTAGTCGATGTGACTTCATAGGACAAGACGGTATTCACACAAAAAAATCATTTATTATTTACAAAAAAAAAAAAAACGGAAGCATATATTTATGCACCTACCATTATTAGACTGCAAATAAGT
>JBBPBX010078799.1:0-16541 GCA_038048925.1 Garcialebias charrua
TTGCAAATGAATGCAAAAAAGTACGACTTATATGGCAAAAAATATGGTAATTTGTGCTAAGGTCGTGTAGTTACACTACAATAAATGTTTTTATTTTTACAACTTTTAGGAGATGAAAAAAGGAGACAACACAAAACCTCATAAGTCTCAGTTGATCACAATATACTAGCCTTATTTAAGGACGCCCAATGTGCCTTATGTGCCTCACTGCATATGCCACTTTGCCTCTATACCAACATCAACTACCTCATACATATACTGTGTACATTAACTCATATGCTGCTTTGCCACTCTTTGCAAATGTCAATGCTAGAACCTTCAGTTTATTTTATAGATATACTTTTTATACTTTTTATACTACTATGCAAAAACTCAGGACAGTATTACACTTTTATTATTTCATTTTATGCTTATGTTCATTAAATGTTTAGTGTTTTAGTGTTGGTGTAAATTTTCATACTTTTATACTACTATGCAAAAACTCAGGACAGTGTTACACTTTTACTATTTTATGCTTATGTTTATTAAATGTTTTAGTGTTTTAGTGTTTAAATGGTTACTGTTGCACCGAGGGACTGAGAGAAACGCAATTTCAATCCTGTGTATGTCCTGTACATATTGCAGTTCTGACAATAAAGTTGACTTTGACTTTGATATATTTAAATAGGAATGAATTGAAAATAAATGTATTTTTCAACAAGTACATTGTCAGAAATCAGAGTGTTGTTTGTATTGCAACAACAAAACAGTCAATACAGAGTTTTCCAATACTAGTAGGATTTTTTTCATTCAACCTTTATTTAGGCAGGTTAATCCCATTAAGCCTCGAGGACTCATTTACAAGAGAGACAAATACTCCCAAATTTGGTTAAAAAAAATCTGATAACGGCTATGAATATTGATTACTTGTTTTATTGACATTTAATTCTGTTGCACCTTGTAGCACTTTGAGATTTTCATTAATGAAAAGTGCGTTATAAATTGAATTCATTATTATTATTATTATTATTATTATTACAGAAGTAAGATGAAGAAAACTGGAGGGGAAAAAGTTGCAATACAGTACACTTTTTTTCTAAAACAGTTTCTTTGGCAAAATGAAACAAAGAGAGAGAGAAAAAAGGAACACTATTTGAGATAAGGCAAGTGGGAAGCAGTTATTTTAAGAAACAAATAAAGTACAGTGTCAAAAAAAATATAAGAAAGTCAGTCTTATAGAACTTCACATGTAATATAATGTAATTTGGGCCAAAGAAAAAAAAAGTTTTTTGACAAGATTAATTAGTGTGATAAGGTACATCTGGACCAGGGGCCTCATGTATCAACGGTGTGTACGCACAAAAACCTTGCGTACGCCATTTTCCACGCAAAACTCCGTATGTATCAAAACAGAACTGAACGTGGAAATGTGCGCAGCCCCACGCCAACTCCAGGGCTGGCGTACGCACGTTTCTGTGGTTTTGGTTCCATTGGCGACACCTAGAGGTGATTCTGAGAAACTGTTCATGATGTGAAAATCATTATTGTTCACACCAAACACACATGATTAACAATTATTACATCCACATGGACGCAATTAGAATATAACCTGCAAAAAATATAAAAAACAGAAAGACTGAATAGTTTTGCACAGCTTAAATTCTTGTTTTTTGTTTATTTTTAGCTGTTTTAGCAGTTGAAGAACGTGATGCATGATGGGACAAGACGACATTCCTCTGGTGCAGGGCATATTTAAATGAAAACCTGCAAAAAATATAAAAAACAGAAAGACTGAATAGTTTTGCACAGCTTAAATTCTTGTTTTTTGTTTATTTTTAGCTGTTTTAGCAGTTGAAGAACGTGATGCATGATGGGACAAGACAACATTCCTCTGGTGCAGGGCATATTTAAATGAATTTGCATATTTATATGGAGGCGTGTCAAAGGCGGAGTCGGCCACTCTCTCATGTGCGCTCAATTCCACGTTGATTGTGATGTACAAAAGCAATGTGTGTGGATTCCGGCGTACGCACAGTTTGATACATCTGGATTTTTTTGTGCGTACGCCGTTTTCTGGATTTGACCGTACGTCACGTTTCAGTAAGAAGTCCACGCAAGTCTTTGTAGGAGGCCCCTGCTCTGCTTGAGCAACAACACACGTGTCCACTCCCACAATTAAGCAGATGCATGACTAAAATACACACTACCTCATGTGTTTCTGAGCTACACTGAACAGTGAACTCTGCTTTTGCTGTATCAACTACACACCAGTAAGGTTATATCGCTGCCTTTTAAACACTGATAGCAGTAAAAACTGAGGGTTTCTTCATATTACCATTAAGACACAGACTCAAGGTGAAATCAATGACAAGCCACACAGGCATGGATGGAGATAACAGAGCTGATGAGAAACATGTCTAGTCGACATGTTTAGACAAACCCTAAGTTAAATTTTGAAAAGAAAGGAGGACACAGACCAAATAGTCACGTAAAATAGTTTTAAAGTTTTTGAAAGTGGAAAAATATTGTATGTATAGTCACATTGCAATGGATTTGTGCTCTTTTCAGGTGGTTCACACGAGACTTGTAAGCGGCAATATTGTTTGTGTTGAGTGATCCAATAAAATCTGACCGTATACAGGTGGGAATGGGACAACATGCACCAATAATCTGTCCTCAGGCCACATTTGAGCTTGGAAGAAAAATGTCTAAAAATCAGACCTCTGTTGGTCTATTATAAAGCACAGCATATTCTGTATTATTGGCAGTGGTGGAGAAAGTACTGAAACACTGTACTGTACTTAAGTAAAAGTACAAATAAACAGACAAAAATGTACTCTAGTAAAAGTAGAAGTACCATATTAATGTTTTTACTTAAGTAAAAGTGAATAAGTACTTGCTTTTAAAAATACTTAAAGTATTAAAATAAAAGTACTTGCCGAACACATTACCTAATGCAATGGTGGACAATATCATTAATGTGCATACTGTATGTATATTTTCTGTAATACATTAATAGTGTTGTGTCATTTTAATGAACAATGCTGCAGATAATACATGTTTTTATTGTGTTTACTCTGTGACACAGTTCACACTTGGACTTGTGATTCTGTGCGTCAGAATTTCAGGGATGACATGCAGAGTTAAATGTCATTAAGAAAAATAAGAATGATTTTACCTTTGAAAGTTTTTATTTAACACAAAGCAAAACCAATGTGTCATTTTAACTGCAGTAAAAACATTAAGTAATAAGTTTTCTGTGTGAAAAAAGGAGCATTAGACACACCTAAGGAACAGGCTCTGAGCATTTCAACTGCAGTTTGTCATCAACTCTAGTTAAAATACTGTATAGTCAACCTTGTAAAGGGTCAATAGTGAACAATATTTTAACTTCCTGACACCATTTTCAAAACTTGAACCAGAGTGTTGAGTCATTAGGAGACATTTCTTGTCTCCTAACATCCCATGAACTGACACATTTTAATATTGCAGCAGGAATTTCTTGTTCAAGTTCAGAAGAAGTTGGTTTTCAAAGTTTTTTGAGTCCATTCTGGCTCTTTTGGGAGAGAGAATCTATCCTGCTGTATTGAACAGTATTTCAATAATATTTCAATAGTCTTTCAATAAGGCCATGGATGGTGTGTATCTTCTTGCTGACTCTCTGCGGTGGAATCCATTTTGGGTGTGTTAGTGGTGCTATGGGTGCTCCCAGCTCAATGACATATATACTAGAATACACATAATTGGTCCAGCTCTTCTTGAAGGCAGGTCTAATGTTACCTGTCCACTTTGCAGTGATTTAATGGACCAACTCCCCTCTCGCCATTGGTTACTTTCAAACCAACGAGCAAATAAAAAAACTGCAACGTGAATGTAACTTGTAACTCAACACATTATAGAAATGTCGTGTAGTAGAAAGTACAGATGCTTCATGTAAAATGTAGTGGAGTAAACGTAAAAGTACCCACATTTAATTCTACTTAAGTAAAGTACAGATACATGAAAAATGTACTTAAGTACAGTAACAAAGTACTTGTACTGTACCTAGTTACATCCCACCACTGATTATTGGTATTGTTATTGGTGAATACTGTACATTTGGTCAAATACTATTGAAACAACTTGCGTTCCAACACAACATTGTATTGTGCCAGTGTCTCATTCTTTGTATGCATCTAATGAGAACTTTTCTGTAGATTTTAAATTTCCAATTGCCAGTGGCAGACTCAGGGAAACCACTAATTCTCCTAGGAGCCTTCATTTCCAGTTCTGTGTACAAATGAATCACAAACACAGCTGAAGGGCACATCCCCATTTTATTCTAGCTACAAGATCACTGCTGTCACTGGGCTGAGAGATAACTGGCTTACCTTACAGTCCTTTATGTGAATGTCAAAGTGTTCACGGAGGGGGCATGACACACCAGCATGAACCACTTTATTCTGCTACTGCACTCCCTCAGTGGTGCCACAGAAGAGGTGATGATCCCATACCTCACCTTTCTAATTGCTGTATAATTGCTGATATAAATGTGGGAGGAACGAGAAGTGTCCTACTTTAAAATAAACACATCAAATATAGCAACCAATAGCTACAACTGATCTGTCGTATTAACTATAATTGTTTATGTTTATGTTTATTAAATTTGTTCATTTTTTTTACAAAAGAAACATAATACAAGACAATCCCATAGATGATAACGTACAAAATATATTAAAAAAATGAAAGGTAGCGGAAAAAGAATAAATCTTATTATATGCCCCTTTTTTCAAACAATCAGATTAAACAATAATAATCTTCCACCAACAGTACAAAATGACTAACTCTAATTTTCTAACTAATACAATACACATTACATCATTTCATATATATATTTTTTACAAATTCATTTTGATAATTTTCTTAAATGTAAACATTGACTTGGCATTTTTAACTACATTCTCCAAGCCACTCGTGTACATAATCTCGTTTTCATCACATGTACCACATGCGGTGCAAATGACAATAAAGACTCTCTGACTCTGACTCTCTCTGACTCTGACTCTCTGATTCCATAATCTAATTCCCTGGATTGAGGTAGAACGTCCCTTCAAACTAGTTCTGAATTGTGGTTTTACAAACATCTCTGTCCCCTTAAGATTATAACAACTTTGTCTTTTAACAAAATGCATTTGGATATTTAAAGGTAATGCGTTATTCTGAGCCCTATACACAACTGATAAAATATTATACAACAAATACAAGCTTTATCATTCAATAGGTCTCTGACTTTGTACAGTACTGCAATCGATTTAGCTATTTTTATTCTTACAGAATTTATGTGTTGTTTCCATGTCAGTTTGTCATCAATGATAACACCCAAAAACTTCACCTCACTCACTCTACAAATCTCAACACCCTCAATTTTGAGTGGAACATCAACAGTTTTCTTTTTATTACTGAATATCATGTAATTAGTTTTTTCTAGATTTAATGATAATTTATTGATTTTAAACCAAGTTTGTATTTTGACAAATTCTGTCTTTATCAATTCCAACATTTGTTCTATATCTTCACCTAAACAGAAAAATGTGGTATCATCAGCAAAAAGTACACATTTAAGGAGTCCTGACACATTTACCAAGTCATTCACATATAAAATAAATAGCTTTGGTCCAAGTACAGAGCCTTGGGGAACTCCACATGTGATATTACAGAGGTCAGATCTTACATCATTTATTTGTACAAATTGTTTCCTATCTTTTAAATAGCTAGATACCCACTGTAATGCTGGTCCTCTAATACCATATTTGTTCAATTTTTCAAGGAGAATGGTGTGATCAATAGTATCGAATGCTTTTTTTAAATCAACAAAAATACTGACACAATATTGTTTTTGATCGACAGCAGTAGTTATTTGTTCCATTAATTCCATGAGAGCCATTGATGTAGAGTTTTTTGCTCTGAACCCATACTGACTGTTGCTTAGAATATTTTGTTTATCTATAAATTGATCTAGTCTGTTCACAAATAGTTTTTCAAGAATTTTTGAAAACTGTGGTAACAAGGATATAGGTCTATAATTGTTGAACACACATTTATCACCATTTTTAAAAAGAGGAACTACCTTAGCTACTTTCATATTATCTGGAAATATTCCTGTTGAAAATGATAAATTACATATGTATGTAAACGGCTCAATAACATGATATAATTGTCCATATTCATAATTGTTCATAATCATCTATAATTGTTAAGTGTTTATTCATGTTTATACTATCCCTAGAACTCTAACACAGCAACTTAAGTTCAGGATTATATGCAAGGAAACAAAAATTTTATCAGATAAAAAATTGTCTTGATAAAATGGTAAATGCACCCGTTGTGAAGACATTGCAAAAATAAACGTATTTAAATGCTACAGTTCTTTATGGCAGTCCACTATGGATTATATTTACTGTTAGATGTTTACTTAAAACATTTTTTTCCAAGATTTTACGTATGTCTGATTTAGCCACGTGCCATCAACGGCCACCCAGATGTAGGTCAGTCATTTCTTCCAAATTCTGCCAAATGCCTTCTTTACATTTAGTGTGAAAATGCGTTTTGAAATTGCACATTGTTTTCTCTAGAAAACATTTGAAATAAACGCCGCAGAATGGTAGCACTGACGGGAGCTCCGCCTCGACGCAATCTTTTTTTGTTCCTGTTTTTTTTTTTTTTTACTTTTTGTGTGCCAACAATGCACATACACGACATGGATATGGAGTTTTCTTTGTCGCTGCCTTACCATCTTGCCAGTGTAATTCAGTCCTTCCAGCCTCAGGCCTGTCATGGTGGCCGTCTCCAGGATCCTCCATCTGCCTGCATGGACCAAACTCTAAAGACCCGTTTGCTTCTGCGGGGAAACCTTTGATGTTTTCAGTCTGCCAGACTGGAGACAGTCTGGAATGGCAGCTTCTGCAGTTGTTATTACCATCAAGCTGCTGATGAGATCTGCTAACAAGACACGCTAATGCTGTTAACAGGATCCTCCATCTGCCTGCACATGTCGTACTCTATGGACCCGTTCAGTTCTGTGGGGAAATCCTGGATGTTCTGTCTGCCGGACCCTGTTCTGGAGGGCAGTCTGGGATGCAGCTGCTGCAGTCCTTTTTTTTATCATCAAGCTGCTGATGGGACCTGCTAACAAGACCTGCTAACGCTGATTAAAAAACCACACCACTAACTGAACCCAGTGGCGGATCTACCATTCAGGCGAACGAGGCCTGGGCCTGGGGCCGCCAATGAGCAGGGGCCGCCAATGAGCAGGGGCCGCCAATAAGCAGGGACCCCAGCCGTCACCTACATCCTTAACATTGCTCCTGCTTGTTAATGTACGTTTAACATAAAAATAATTATAGTTACGATGAAAACTATCTTTAAAAACGCAACAGAAAAAACGGTTGAGTTCTGTATCCCCCTACTAAAATGGACTATTCCGTCATGCGTCATGACGTCACCCACTAATCCAGGAAGTGCTGCTCGCTGCTGTTTTGTGAAGGAAGCGGGAGACAGGAGACAGAAAAGCGGAGCTGAAAAACGTAAAAAGCGTCAAAAAACAATAACGTATGTTTCTTCACTACCGAAAGTGACAACCTTTTTTAAATGGGTCGAATTCTAAAACTTCATCAACTGCTAATGACGGTCACGAGCGGCAGCGGCCCATTTAAAAGTGTGGCGGAACCGGACATCAGGATCCAGGCACCGAGGCAGTGACTCAAGATGAAGATGAAGTATTAAAGCAAGATGAGGTACGAGGTTTAGAAATTATTTTGTAGGTTGGGTAAAAGAAATCCTAACAGTAATCAGCTGAGACAACCACTATTTTCACGTTTTCTTTCTGTATCAAAATATTAAAAGATATTCGACCTAAATCTTCTGAATTAAGTAGGAGAGAGGGGATTATATATTTTACCTACTTTAGCTCTCTGCCCTGCTTGCTTAGTATACAGTATTATTAAATTATTCGGACTTTACATTGAATAGAATAGATCTAAAATATTCCACAGTTATCTATAAAAAAAAATTCTCAACCATTTTACAAAATATTTGACTGTTAAAACTTCATCAGACTATCATTGTTTTGTTATTTGGTCCATAGTCCCTCCATTAAATACATTATAAAGCACAACTTATAGCTTTCAGAGTAATGCAAAAATGTGTTTTTTAATAATGACAGGTTTGCTTTGGACAGAAATGCCACTGTTAGTTTAAAACAACAGAATCAAAAGGCTAGGATTGCTAAATTAAAATGTTATCTAAAATGTAAAAATTGATATAAATGAAAAGTGACATTCCCTGATGCATGCTCAATAATCCAGGTGGAAAAATCTGTGACATTATTTGAGTCATTTAGTTTACAGTAAGTCTTACAGTCTGTGTAAGTTTTAAGGTTTAAAAAGAAGTCAAAACTTCCAGTCTTAATTATGGAAACTTGGATAAATGAGAGCCTTCACATGTGTTAAATGTAATAATGTCTTATTTTTTCTTTTATTTCCTCCAACACTAACATTTGTTGTTTTTTTCAGATGCAGTCTTTAAACATGCATCATTAAAGACCAGAAACAAGACAGAAGACAACTTTCATAGAAGTCCAGCTGAATAATCAAGGTAATTCATGATCACTTAATGCTGTAAAAAGTGTCTCATGCCTGGACATCTTGCTGTTCATATCGAGCCAGTGTGTGAATTAATCTCAAAGTACCACATCTCAACTACACACACTCACTTTTTCACATTGATCTAACAACTGTTCCCTGTTACAGAATATGTAATATAACGTTAAAAGAATTAAAGTTGTGAAAATCTTATAATTTAGGAAAATATATTTCTACTGTATTGCTCACATCTACCCTCTCTATTTGTTTGTGTTTATTTAGTGTTGTTGAATTTTGGTGTAAGACTTGATTTAGAGCCTTTTATTGCAATAATAAAACATCCATCCATCCATTTTCTTCCTCTTATCCGGGGTCGGGTCGCGGGGGTAGCAGCCTAAGTAGGGAGGCCCAGACTTCCCTCTCCCCAGCCACTTGGAGCAGCTCCTCTGGGGGAATCCCAAGGCGTTCCCAGGCCAGCCGAGAAACATAGTCCCTCCAGCGTGTCCTGGGTCTTCCTCTGGGTCTCCTCCCGGTGGGACATGCCCGGAACACCTCACCAGGGAGGCGTCCAGGAGGCATCCTAACCAGATGCCCGAGCCACCTCAACTGGCTCCTCTCGATGTGGAGAAGCAGCGGCTCTACTCCGAGTCCCTCCCGGATGACTGAGCTTCTCACCCTATCTCTAAGGGAGAGTCCAGACACCCTGCGGAGAAAACTCATTTCAGCCGCTTGTATCCGAGATCTCGTTCTTTCGGTCACAACCCAAAGCTCATGACCATAGATGAGGGTGGGAACGTAGATCGATCGGTAAATTGAGAGCTTTGCCTTTTGACTCAGCTCCCTCTTCACCACGACAGACCGGTACAGGGCCCCTTTACAAAGGTTTGCCTGGGGCCCCAAAATGTCTAAGTCCGCCACTGACTGAACCACACTGTTAGCAGTATCATGCTGCTAACTGGACCATGTTGCTAAGTTAGCCTCACTGGCATCCGAACCACTCTGCGTATAGGATGCTGCTGTAGATTTCTTTTCTTTTCACTTTTGGCGCCTTCTTTATGCATGTTTGTTGCGCGCTTTTATTATTTATTTATTTTTGTGCAAGTTGAGATGTTTCTTCTCATCCTGAGCGTTTGATTGTATTTTTGACCTTGCATTGATTTTGCATATGACAAATAAACCAAACCCGAACCTAAACTCATAAAAACTGCACCGTTTGATACATTTCACGAAAACATTTTTTATCTTTGCTTTCATACTTTGCAATGAGTAGCTTTAAGAACCAGATGAGGTTGTCAAGTCAAATTGAGCAGTAGCACATCATCATCTTTACAATAATTCATGATTTGCGACCTGTCCAAGGAGTACCCCACCTCTCGTGGCTGGACATGGGCACCAGTACCTTGCACGACCTGAAAAGGAAAAATAAAGGTAAAGGATGGTAAAATCCAAGTCAGTCAGATGTTCGTAAAGTAAAATAATTGCTAAACCTCACCATTGTGCAGTTATTTTTAAGGGAAACGCTGTTCATAAACATTAAGTCAGTACCATAGGTAGTAAGTCTCATATTTTGATCCAAAATTCAGATAAATGGACCTTTTTGTATAAAGAAGATGCAATCTCACTGCAACACCCAAAATGTAATATTAGGATGACTCCCTGTTGTGATAATAGACTTTTGCTGACAAAAGACACAATGGAAATGTTTGCAATGTGCCTCTAAGTGTAGCTGTGTTCATCCTGATTCTGCTTCATTTTTCAGGGATTGAATAACAAAGTGACAAATATCACATCCCACTTTTGTTGAATGTGATGGTTGAAGGCAGTTTCAGCCATATTTTTCTTTGGCTTGTGTGAAAAGACAGTCTAGTTTTTCTACTTTGAACATTACAGATAACCATCCTTCAAGGAAAAAAAAAATAGAGTAAAATTATCTGTCCATGTATACAGTCCATAGGAATATTTGTATTTATGCTGCCAACTTTTTGTGAGGTTTATTAGAAATGTAAATGGGAGCACCCACACCTCAGTGCACATCACACATTGGTTCAGATTACCGGTAGGCTGGCTTTTTCATTTCTTTTGTCAGTTTTGGTTTGCATCAACTGAAATGGTGGTGAAAAAAAACAAATGGAAGTAAACACAAATATAACAAGATGGTATTCTGTTGGCAGTTATTCGAAAGAAGCAGAGTTTATTCATAATAACTGGAACTGTAAAATCCCTTGACTTTAGCTGACCTCCTCTATCTGGCAATGAATATTTTAGAATGTGGTTCCTGTGGGAATGAATTCATGTTTTTTTTTACATTGTAATGAAATACTGCATCGAATAAGTTCGCTGCCTTGCAGTAGTAAATGCGACAGCACAGCAGTATTTATCTGGAAATTAAAAAAAATCTTGTGCAAGTTTCACATTTATTCAAACATATAACTGTACAGCATAAAAAATAATAACTTCACCAAGGTCCACTTCTAATGTTTTACTCTATGATTTAGACAATTGAACAAGTAAATATAACCCAGATGACAGTCTAAAATATCTTGCATGAAAAATACTAATTAAACAAACAAAAACAAACAAAAAACCACCAACAACATTAAGTCACGGATTTTTGCATAATTTGCATGCCCTGTGACTTATATGCCAAAGCAACGTAGTTATGGATTATTTCCCATATTTGTAAACAGTTTTTGGCTGAGATATGACCGTTTACATTCATTCTGACTGAAAAAAATTGAACACTGACATTTTCAGCTGCTAGATGGCACTCTCGTAGTATGGCATGCTGTTGTGTTTTGTAATAGGTAAAAGTGGCTATTAATGACACAATTGGCTTGCCATAGCTTCCACCGTTTTCCAAATCGCTTGGAGCAACTGTCAAATCAGCTTCATTTCACTGCACTGGCCCGGCAAAATGCAGCTAATTTTTAAACATTGAAGTACATTTATTAAGTAAAAGTTCAACTGAGACACACCTTTGCTATAATGTCACGCAAACAAATATGTTTAGGTGCTTGTCTTGTTAAATGTCGAATGTGCAGTGTTCCTACTTCCTGATTTCCTCCCTCTGCATGCTCCCGAAGCACCGAGGCGGCAAATACTTTTGAAAATGCAGCTGATTTGACCGTCAAAGTGCATTTATCAAGGAAAAGTTTAACTGAAACATACCTTTACTATAATTTTGAGCAAACAACTAATTGTTTTTAATTGTTAATCTTGTTAAAGTTCTCCCTTGCACGCTCCCACGGCCGCCATTTGGCAGCCAATTAATTTTTGGCACAACACAAGCCCACATTTCCGGTTTGTCAACAGTGACACGTAACAAACACGACACGTCAACGGTGATGCATAATCCAGGTGACATATTTATGGATTTTTTTTCACTTTATTAGACAAATTTGCACTGATGAGACTTGTAGGGTGGTGCAACATGTACAGAGGAAAATACAGTAGCTTCGTATGGAGGGTGGAACGGGACATTTTCTTTCTTTCATGATGTATTTATTTATTTAATTTTGTCACATTCCACCCTCCAAAGACTGGTGCTGGTGGGGGACATCACCAATAAAATAAATACATTGGGAGAGTGTTTTGGGGAATAACTAATATACTCGCACACATTTATGCCTGGGTGTTTATTTGATTTAGTCCCAGAACCATTCGTTTGGACCTCTGTATCAAACTGGCCCCATGAAGAAAACTGAAAGTTATGCACCATAACTCATGTTCCCTGAAGGAAGGGAACGAGGTGTAACATATGCTATGGGAATTGCGTCCCCGCACGATTACCTGAAGGAATACATTCATGCCTTTACGGCAGGGGCGTCAGCGTCGCGCCAGAGGCCCCGCCCTCTTGGTACTTAAGCCGCTGATGCCCATTCATCAATCTCCAAGATGCACTTCACCGAGCTTTCAGCATTGAAAAGGGCCAAGTATGTTGCACCTCGTTCCCTTCTTTCAGGGAACATGAGTTATGGTGCATAACTTTCAGTTCCCTTTCAGTCATGTCTCTCGGTGCAACATATGCTATGGGAACGTAATTCATTCACGCCCTTGAAATCCATCCATCCATCCATCCATTTTCGTCCGCTTATCCGGGGTCGGGTCGCGGGGGTAGCAGCCTAAGTAGGGAGGCCCAGACTTCCCTCTCCCCAGCCACAGGAGCAGCTCCTCTGGGGGAATCCCAAGGCGTTCCCAGGCCAGCCGAGAAACATAGTCCCTCCAGCGTGTCCTGGGTCTTCCTCTGGGCCTCCTCCCGGTGGGACATGCCCGGAACACCTCCCCAGGGAGGCGTCCAGGAGGCATCCTAACCAGATGCCCGAGCCACCTCAACTGGCTCCTCTCGATGTGGAGAAGCAGCGGCTCTACTCCGAGTCCCTCCCGGATGACTGAGCTTCTCACCCTATCTCTAAGGGAGAGTCCAGACACCCTGCGGAGAAAACTCATTTCAGCCGCTTGTATCCGAGATCTCGTTCTTTCGGTCACAACCCAAAGCTCATGACCATAGATGAGGGTGGGAACGTAGATCGATCGGTAAATTGAGAGCTTTGCCTTTCGACTCAGCTCTCTCTTCACCACGACAGACCGGTACAGAGCCCGCTTCACTGCGGATGCTGCACCTATCCGCCTATCGATCTCACGCTCCAGTTTTCCCTCATTCGTGAACAAGACCCCGAGATACTTAAACTCCTCCACTTGGGGCAGGACCTCATCCCCGACCCGGAGAGGGCATGCTACCCTTTTCCGGCTCAAGACCATGGCCTCGGATTTGGAGGAACTGATCCTCATCCCGGCCGCATCACACTCGGCTGCAAACCGCTCCAGCGAAAGCTGTAGATCACGATCTGATGAAGCCAACAGGACCACATCATCTGCAAAAAACAGAGAAGCGATTCTAAGGCCACCAAAACGGATCCTCTCAACACCTTGGCTGCGCCTAGAAATTCTGTCCATAAAAGTTATGAACAGAATCGGTGACAAAGGGCAACCTTGGCGGAGTCCAACTCTCACTGGAAACGAGCCTGACTTACTGCCGGCAATGCGGACCAAGCTCTGACACCGGTCGTACAGGGACCTAACAGCCCATATCAATGGGCCTGGTACCCCATACTCCCGGAGTACCCCCCACAGAACCCCCCGAGGGACGCGGTCGAATGCCTTTTCCAAGTCCACAAAGCACATGTAAACTGGTTGGGCAAACTCCCACGCGCCCTCCAGGACCCTGCTGAGGGTGTAGAGCTGGTCCAGTGTTACACGACGCTACTGTACGCCCTTGAAATGCTCAGTAAAATGCATGCTAGTGTGAATGTCTGCCTCTATTCAGCAGGCATCTCAAGGCTGCTTTCTACTGTGTGTTAGAAAGGACAGCCTGAGTGACATCACACGCATTGACATCCAAACTGTAATGCTTTGCAAAAGTGTTTAATGGGCTCCAGTTTGCAGTAGCACAAATGTCTGCAACTGGTACACCCTTGAACAGTAACCACGAGGTGGCCAAGCCCCGAGTAGAGTGAGCGCGCACTCCAGAGGGCACCTGTTGACCTTTGCTACTGTACGCCCTTTTTATGGCCTCAGTCACCCAGTGTGAGAGGTGCTGCTTTGATAGGGCCTTTCTGGTAGCAGGTGCTGCAAAGCACACAAACAGATGATTTGTTTTTCTCCATTCGGTTGTTCTCTGCATGTAAGTGCTTAAAGCTCTCATGGGGCAGAGAACCTTCAGCCTTTCCTGTTCTTGAGTGAGGACAGGAGCAGGTGGAAAAGAAGAGAGATCAAAGTCCAGACTTCTGTGGTTTAGAGTCAAGACCTTGGGGATATATGCTGGATTAGACCTTAGGGTGACCTTTGACCCGTCAGGGGCGAACCTGGTACACATTGGGTGTACGGACAAGGCATGGAGGTCACCCACATGTTTCATCGAGCAAAGAGCCAGGAGAAGAGCGGTCTTATAAGATAATAAATCTATCTTAATGTCGGTCAGTGGTTCGAATGGAGGATCACAGAGAGCCCCCAAGACCAGACTAAGATCCCATCCAGGGGTCAAGATCCTGCTGGAGGGTCTCTTTCTCAGCACGCCTTTCATAAATCTTATTATGAGCGGATACGCGCCAGGCGTCCTGCTCCCTCAACCTTCGTGACAGGTCGAAATTGCTGATAGGAACACTTTAATTGTTGAAAAAGAACGACCTTTCTCCAGCAAGTCCTGAAGAAAGGTGAGGAGCTGAGCCAGGTCACATGAATAAGAAATAATATTTCTTTCTGTGTACCAGGCTTCAAAAATGCGCCATTTCTGGACGTAAAGAGACTGAGTTGACCTAGCTCGTGCATTTTGAATGGTATTTACCACATTCTCTGGCAGGCCTGAGGCTACCAGGTTGTCCCTTTCCGCCACCAAACTGAAATTTGCCATAGCTCTCAGCCTAAGTGGCGAGACTGTTCCTTCTGGTGACGTGGAGGGTCCCTGTAGAGGAGCAGGTGGTAGAACCAGCTCTCCCTCAAGGGCCTTAATTTCTATGGTCCCTTGAAGGTCAACCACGTTAGGGAGAGGACCTTCCTGCAGATGTACCGCCCTACTGCTCTGATCAAGAGTGTCTGGGTGCAGAGGCAATATGTTGTAATTATTAGACAAAAACAGGACAGAATGTCTGTTTTTCCTCTTTTTGTTGGGGTTCATGGATCGGAGGGGTTGCAAGTTTTGTAAACGAGCAGATCTCCTGGCCCCAGCACGTTTCCTGGTTGGGCCTGGTTTACTGGTCTCCGGCCTTAAAAGGCTCCTGGAGCCTGACAAACCACCGGTGGGTTGTGTTTCACCTGGTGGGGGTACGTCGTTTAAGAGCAGAACTGAGTTAACACATTGAGCGTGGTCACGTGCTACAAGATCACTGCTTGAGCATTGCACGTTGCCCACCACGGATAAGGGGGCAGTTTCAGCATGAGAATGTGGGAATGTGGAGATGGTCCTTTGTGCCGAGCAGACTTTATATTGGTTGGTGACAGAGAGCTCAGTCCTCTTCGATTAAAATGAAGAGGAGTCTGATTCAGCCCTGGCTTGTTTACACACACTGCAGTTTCATCACAACTGCCTTTGTGAACGTGTGAAGCTGGTGTTAGCCTACGGGCTTCTGCCATGGCCCTCCCGTCCCTTAATGGGAAACGTTGAATAGGTGGACAGGAAGGTGGGTCATCAGATTCTGTCGGCGCGCACCCCTGGAGCACGGACGTGTCACGGGTTTGTTTGGTTTGTTTATTGTCCGCCCCGTGGTTTACAACGGAGTGGGGGTTGAAGCACGTGACTCCCCTCACCTGTCTCTGTGAGGAGTGTCGGGCCTGCTTGCAGGCGCCTCTGGGCCTGTCTGTTGCAGACAGAACCGAGGCACCCTGCTAGGGTTTATTGATTAGGCTAACACCCCGTGAGCCGTGAGGGAGGGGGGGGAGATGGCCCCCTCCCTTTATGTCAGCTGGCAGGACAGAGGGACCCGTTCTGCTGATGTTATTGTGTTTTTTTTTGTGAGTCAAGAAAACAGAGAGGGGCTGTTTTTTTTAGCTTTATTCGTGCTTATGTGTAACGACATATTTGACTTTATGTCACTCACAGCAGAAAGAACATGATTTGTGTCTAAAACAAAGTCACCAGCTTTTTGTACCGTGCTACAAACAAAGTCTGGACGTGAAAAGACCATTCCCCGTACCGCGTGGGCGGGTGATCGTGTAAAGTCAAGAAGCGGGCCTGGTTCATCAGGCATGCTTCTGTTTGGTGTCCCGATTCACCGAGGAGGTTCTGTACAGATCCGCCTGGCGGGGAACAAATCTGTTCTTACTCCAGGCGTGTTCGGTCTGAGGTGGGCCCAGCGGTGGTCTCTGCCGGTGCTCGACCTTGTGCGTTGGCCGCTTTTGCGGTGGGGCACGTGTGGCTGAATGGTGTCGAGGCTGTGATGCTCTACTCCCAGC
>JBBPBX010078800.1:4978-16540 GCA_038048925.1 Garcialebias charrua
TGGTGGGCAACGCTAATCAAAAAATTAGTTCCACAATTTCTAAAACGCTTATTAATTTTTTTAGGTCCACAATTTCAAAAGCACAAATGTCTTATGAAAATTAGGGGAAGCTAATCTAATCCGCTATTTATATTCGACAATTGGTAGCCGGCAGCGTTATGCAATATTTGCACTACACTGCCAACTGAAAAGTAACTAAAATGATCCTAAAAGGATGAAATTACAAAAATCAAAGGATTTATTTAATACTTTACGTACATATATTCTATTCGGCCACGAAATTAACAAAAAAGAGAATGATCTTTTAATCCCTAAAACCACTTTTAAATCTCAAATACACGGGTGTGTCGCCACCGCATTTATACATAAAAGTAACCCAAATACATAAAACTAACGACTCACCGTCGAGTGGTCGACACAAAACACACAATAAAATCCTCCGGCCGCGTTAATTTGGCTTGAAACAGCGGGGTTCTCTGCGGATTTATCCATTAGTAACCCAGCACAACCAGCTAGACACAGAGTTAGCGTCCAGTTCACCTCTGACCCGGAAGATGTCAAGATTCTATAGGCAGTCAACAGATTTAATGAAAAGTAACTAAAATACATAAAACTAACGACTCACCGTCGAGTGGTCGACACAAAACACACAATAAAATCCTCCGGCCGCGTTAATTTGGCTTGAAACAGCGGGGTTCTCTGCGGATTTATCCATTAGTAACCCAGCACAACCAGCTAGACACAGAGTTAGCGTCCAGTTCACCTCTGACCCGGAAGATGTCAAGATTCTATAGGCAGTCAACAGATTTAATGAAAAGTAACTAAAATACATAAAACTAACGACTCACCGTCGAGTGGTCGACACAAAACACACAATAAAATCCTCCGGCCGCGTTAATTTGGCTTGAAACAGCGGGGTTCTCTGCGGATTTATCCAAGAAACCCAGCACAACCAGCTAGCCACAGAATTAGCCCCCGAGTTCACCTCTGACCCGGAAGATGTCAAGATGGAATAGTCCATTTTTAGTAGGGGGATAAAGAAATCGACCGGTTTTTGTATTGCGTATTTAATGATCGTTTTCATCGTAACTATAATTATTTTTATGTTAAATGTACATTAACAAGCAGGATCAATGTTAGGGATGTAGGTGACTGGCCGGGGCGCGGCGGGGCCGGTGCCCCTGCTGATTGGGATCCCCAGGCAACGGCATCATTTGCCTACATGGTAGATCCGAGTCTGTTCTCCGCTCTGCTCCCTCCCCCTCCAACCCTCCCTCCTCTCTGCTCTTTACGGTGGGGAAAAAGGTAAAACAAGCAGCTACGGAGCCAGCATAAGAGCTTGTAAATAAGTTTATTGGTTTTTACTGATAGATAATTAGTTATTAGCGGTACTGCATTTTAAATAAAAATAGCACAAATCCGCTTATGAATTATAAAAGTTAGTCAAACCACAAAAACGCTGACAAAAAGTTTAGGTCCGCTGTAAGCGGATTAGCGCTTTAGCGCTCTCTAGCGGTCTGTGCCCACCTTTGCTTTTCACCTAATTAACATACCCAAAACATCCGTTTCCCCCACACAGTGTCCGTGTAAACAGGGCCTTAGAGTGAACTAATCATGTAGCAAGTTTTGTCTTTGTTTTCATTAGACATTTAATTTTCTTTGGCAGGAAAAACTCAAGTTATTTGAGGTAATTTAAAGAACAATTTGTTGGGGTGATGTGGAAATTACAATAATATTAAAAATGTTCATATTTTACTGTTAGACTTGGAAGAAGAAGGTTTTGAAATATACAACATTTGAAGCAGTTATCCCATTTTCTTTGGTAAATGTGTTAGAGCTTAGGGATTTTCCTTTTTTTCCTCCCTTGAAGTTGGTCTCCCCTCAGCCACAAAGCAGGTCTCTATTGACTGATTCCAGGGAGCGTATTGATGGTTCCATAATTTGGGCACAGGAACACAAAAAGGCTGACCCCCGCTGGGCTCAGCACGACAGCCTAGTCAGCAGGGAGGCTTGCATTTATTAGCCTGGGAGAGGAGCTCCTGCAGAATTAAAGCACATTCACCCACCCATTGATCTCTGTCATGAAAACAATGCTGGGCTCCCTCTCTGGCAGCGAGCTCGGCACTGCGTGCTCTGAGGTAATTCAGCAGCTATAGAAAAAAGGATGAATCACACCCTCAGGCTCTGAGCAAACTATTTAAAAAGTGAGGGACTGGATGAAAAACAGACATATTAGATTATCAATCCACCTGTCCTCCTGTATTACGCTGTGAGCTGGGATGAACTGCGGCCGAACGTGAACGTCTCTGATTACCGTATTTTCCGAACTATAAGTCGCACCTTTTTGCCTAGTTTGCATGCCCTGCGACTTATAGAGAGGTGAGACTTGTTTATGGATTTTCTCCATATTTTTAGACCAATTTTTGGCTCAGATATGACCGTTTTTCCATTTTGGCAAAAATGGTGCAGTACCACCTTTGTCCGCTAGGGGTGCAGTACCACCTTTGTCCGCTAGGGTACACCAACCGTTCCCACCTCATGTGTCCGACGAGAGCCTCCTCTGGACGGACTCACTCTGTCGCAGCCCGGCCTCCTGCTCTGGAGGTATGAACTAGCTACTTCGCTGTTAGCTCAGTGTTTGTTAGCAAAATAGGTCAAGAACCACAGGACAGATTTTGATCAAACTTACAGAACGTAATCACTAGATGGATATTTACAACTGATTAGCTTTATGAGATGTTTGAGATAAAATTTGATGTTTTATAGACGTAAATGTGTCGCGGTTAGCTTTGTTGATTTTTCCTTGTACGTTTGAGCAAATAGCTCATAAACCACACAGCAGATTTTTTTCAAACTTACAGAAAGTAATCACTAGATGTACATTTACAAACTGTTAGCTGTTGGAGTTATTTGAGATCAAATTTGATGTTTTATAGACGTAAATGTGTTGCGGTTAGCTTCGTTGGTTTTCCTTGTACTTTTTCAAAGCAAATTTTTTTTTAATCCAGCAGATTTGACCATTACGTGATCTTATTAAGGAACAGTTAAGCTAAGACACATGTTTGCTATAATTTTCAGCAGACAAATAATTATTTTTACCGTGTTAATCTTGTGAAAAGTCCTTCCGTGCATGCTTCTGTGGTGGTCATTTTCAGCAGGGAAAATGACGCGCTGACGCGTCGCGTAGTGGTGACACATAACAGGTGCGACTTATATAAAGGTGTGACCTAATTATGGATTTTCCAATTTATTGACAATAATTGGACAAAGCGACTTATATAAAGGTGCGACCTATAGTCCAGAAAATACTGGTAGTTTGGTCACCTAAACCACTAGACTGAGGAACAGCTTTTACCCTGAGGCTGTTAGACTCATGAATAAATAACCAGAATAATCACTGCGAAATATCACATCATGTTGCTGCTGATCTGTTTCATGTTGCTGCTGATCTGTTTCATGTTGCTGCTGATCTGTTTCATGTTGCTGCTGATCTGTTTCATGTTGCTGCTGATCTGTTTCATGTTGCTGCTGATCTGTTTCATGTTGCTGCTGATCTGTTTCATGTTGCTGCTGATCTGTTTCATGTTGCTGCTGATCTGTTTCATGTTGCTGCTGATCTGTTTCATGTTGCTGCTGATCTGTTTCATGTTGCTGCTGATCTGTTTCATGTTGCTGCTGATCTGTTTCATGTTGCTGCTGATCTGTTTCATGTTGCTGCTGATCTGTTTCATGTTGCTGCTGATCTGTTTCATGTTGCTGCTGATCTGTTTCATGTTGCTGCTGATCTGTTTCATGTTGCTGCTGATCTGCTTCATGTTGTTGTGTTCATTCGTGCCCATCTGCTCATACAGATTCATGTTCGTGCTGCTGTTTGGAGTACCGTAAACACCGGAGGAAAATACGCTCCGGTGTTTAATACGCTTTGACAAATTATTAACAATAAACAAAAAAAATTGTACACAATACGCTTGGTGTTTAATACGCGTCATCGCCACGCGACGCGCCAGCTTTGTCCTGATCAAGATGGCGGCGACAGAAGCAAGCCAGTACGAAGAACTTCACAAGGAAACACGGTAAAAACAATTATTTCTTTGCGAGAAAAAAATATTTCTTAGCTGACTTTATAGAAGACGTGCTCCTGAGTTTAACGAAATGTTCAAATCAGCTGGATAAAAAAAAAAAGTTCGCCAAATTTTAGGCAGGCGGTTGGTTCGGACCGGACACTTTGTTTCTTTAAATTTAGCTACCGGTAAATAAACGCTTAAAAAAATATTTCTTACCTGACTTTATAGCACAGTCCCCCTGAGCTCAACCAAATGTGAAATCAGCTGGATTTAAAAATCCGCGGTGTGGTTTACGGTATCTTGCTAACAAAAACAGCTACATCCACAGCCAGGGCGAGCAGCGACAGAGTCAGTCCGACCAAAGGAGGCTTTTTTCGGACACATGAGAAGCTAGAAACGTCTGGAAGTGGCCCTCTTCCTCTTCGCTCTCGGAGTCCTCTGCTGCTGCCCAGAGCGCCCATAGCGGCCGAAACTGGTACTGCACCATTTTTGCCCAAAATGTAAAACGGCGAATCAGAGCGAAAAAAGGGTCTAAAAATATGGGAAAAAATCCATAAACAATACACTTCGGTGTTTAATACGCAGGACATTCAAATGAGCAAAAATACAGCGTATAATACACCGGTTTTTACGGTAATGTTTTTCTATGATATTAATGCTTAGTGTATTTTTAGTTGATGTTTTTCTTAGTTCATATCTTAGATGTTATTACTGTTCTCCTTTTACATTTTATTGTTGGATGTAACTGGGACCCTGTGTACATAATCTCGTTTCATCACATGTACCACATGTGGTGCAAATGACAATAAAGATGATCTGACTCTGACTCTCTGACTCTAAACCATTCTGTTTTTCTGAAATCTCTTTGTTGAGTTGCGGCTTTATGCATCTCTGGTGGATTCAGAGACTAAAGACTCATTGAATTGAAAAAGCCCTCTGGATAGAGTTCGAAACGTCTTCTGTAACAAATAAAGTCCAGTTGACCTTGTATTGAACGCCTTTTTTGATTTCATCATGTCCTGGACGACTGAGAATCTTCACCAGCATTCAGAGACTAAATAAAATAAAATAAATTCTAATTATCCTAAGATTGGACATTGCTTCTTGCAGCTGACTGAACCTGGCCACCACCTTTGGCAGTAGTGTTGAATGATCATATGGCTGCATAGCTTCTTATCTGCTGGTCAGTGGACACGAGTTAGACATGGGGTACTGAAATGGAAAGAGGGCCAGCATGTTTCCAACCCCCACCATCTTAGTTTCTGTTAATCCACTGATAATGGCTTTCATCATCTCCAAAAATACCACAAAGTCAGTCACAAGACAGGAGCGTGCCTTCAAGTATCCGCTCTCTGTGAGGGTGCACACGAACCGGTGTACTTAAATCCATTTTACACTCCAGCAGTACCAAGAAAGTTCAGTTTGATGAGTTGACTGGTTGATGTTTTGGACTGCAGATATTCTTTTCTTGGAAACACATGAAACAATTACATGTCTCGAGGAAGCTGCAGTAGGGAGGGCCATGTTAAAATATTTCTCCTCTCCCTTTGTGTCCAAGTGAGACAACCCTGACTGTTGACCTGAGGAACTTGCAAGGCTTTGATGCTGCCTTCAGTGGCCAGCGGCCAATGGGAGGAAGGCTGTGTGGACCGTCCCGGTCAAGTCCTCACACACGGGCCACTGGTGTCAACACATACAAGAAGAAAGAGAATGTTACACTTCACACATAGCTGAAAGGAGCAGTGCATCTCATTATGCCACCTACAGCTGCTTTTGTCAGCTGGGGCTTGATGTGGGGAAGGGAAGTGCTCAGGGAGACGCCATGGCCTGGTATGGGGCCTGCTGCTGCCACTTTTGAAGTCCCTGTTGGGACAAGGTCTTTCATATTTACAGAAAAAAGGAAGAAAACTCAAGGGATGGATGTGATTAGCAAACTGTTTTGTTAGCGCGATAAGTAGCCTGAGCTAAACACCATTGCACCTGCCCCGTTCATAAACCCTTTTGCAGCCTCAGGAGTTTTTTTAAAAACACTGCTTTGCATGCGCTTTTTTTGTCTCCTCAGACATGAAACTTCCTTTAATCTATTCTTACTCAAAAAGCCATTCAAACATCTTACATAAATTATGCTCTTAGCATTAGAATCAAAGGCGAGCATCTCTCCTCAGTGAACTTTTTGATGGACAGACATTTTGAAGTTTGCTTTTTGAGCAGCATATGTATTGAAAAAAAAAAACGTGGCTTTGAAACACAACTGCATCTCTCAGTTACAGTTAGAACTAACTTCTAAACCGGCGTCGCTGTTTTCCTTCATTCAAGTTATGTCAGTAGTCTCCCATTAAAAATACATGTATATGTATGTTCTGTGACAAAATTAGAACAATGTCTGGTACTAGATGCGTAAAACTGGAGCAGAATGAAAATAGTTGACTTTGCTTTAGGGTTTTAGAATAAAATAATTAAAATGTCTTACTGTATCTTCATTAGGATGTCATATTTAAGCAGAGTCTTCGGTCAAATTTAAATCAGACAATAAATTATATAATATATGTAGGAGGACAGGCAGACTTGCTGTTTTACAAACTTACAGCAGTGTACCCTGATGCATGCTCAATAATCAAGGTAGAAAAATCTAAAAAAGCTAAGTCTGGTCCTCTGCTTTGTTTTGTTTTGTTTTTTGAATATCCAGAGGACCAGACTTAGCTTTTTTAGATTACAGCAGAGTGGACATGCACATACTTCAGCATCATGAAAACATCAATGTTTCTGTGTTTTCACATGCTTGTCCATGCTAACAACACTGGCATCATGTTTTTCATTGCTGAAGGAACTTTTATCATAATAACAATTAATTGGCAGTATTGAAGCAGCATTTTTAGAACACATAACTACATAACATTAATAATATGCCTAAATGGTGAAGTCGTGAAAATCAAAAAACTAAGTTATAATCAATTTTAAAAGTTTTTGGCTTATTTTGAAGCTATGGCTCATGGAAGTTTTAAACTATTGTATAGTAGTCCTTCATTTATTCATTCATTCAACCTTTATTTATACAGGCTAGCCTCGTTGAGTCATGGGGACTCATTTACAAGAGGGACCTGTCTCACTCACACCAAACAACCATCCACTCTCACACTCACACCTAGGGTCAATTTAGAGTCACCAATCAGCCTAACAAGCATGTTTTTTGGTCTGTGGGAGGAAACCGGAGTACCCGGAGGAAACCCACGCATGCACGGGGAGAACATGCAAACTCCACCCAGAAAGGCCCCGGACCGGGATTTGAACCGGCAACCTTCTCGCTGAGAGGCAGCAGCTCTACCAGTTGTGCCACCGTGCTGCCCAATTTATCATGGGGATTCGTACCCTGAAGACCCGAGATAAGTGAAAAACCGCGAAGTAGGAATAGTAGTAAAAGAAGTAGGTTATTTTTCACTCATTAAATTTTATTAACAAGAGATTATCTGCCGCGGAACTAAAATGCCCACGTGTGTTTCAGCACGGCACTATTATCTTGCAGCACGCGTAGCATTAGCATTCTAGCATCTCATTGCGGCCTCCTGTTTGGGAACATTGTGTCTTCTTTGTTGTTAAAAGACGTGAACAAATCCAAAGCTGTGTGTGGACGTTGTTTTATGGAGATTGGATCTGCAGCAGCAACACGTCTGACTTGTTAACGCTCTTGAAACTACATCATCCAAACGTGAACATCTCTTTTACAGAATAGCAGCTTGTTGCAAAGACCTATAGCAGCAGCATTTAAACAACCTTTATCAGGTATTTCAGATCTAGAGCAATAACACAAACTGTAGGAGTTTTTAAAGATCTGGATCTACGTCTGAATATTGATAATGCACTGGCTTTTATTGAGTCCTGCTATGACATCCATCATCTCAACACTTCAGCCAAAAAGTTCAGCACTTTATGAAAAAGCTAAAACTGATATTGACAACAAGCCCTGGAGCAGATTATAGCCCTGCCCTGATGATGATGATGATGATGATGATGATGATGATGATGATGATGATGATGATGATGATGATGATGACCAAGAGATTCAACCACCTCTTAACAACCGTTCAAGAAGAGGTATTGTTCTTTTATTATTATTATCTAATTAACTTTTTTAAATTTAAAATTATAATCTTATTAACATTTTTTTTTTAACTTTTTGTGTTTTATTTCAAGTCTGGGACAGAGATAGCAGCTGTCTTCTTCCTCTTCAGGGAAATCCACCAGAGATCACCTGCAGCTAAGAAGTCTGTGATGACTGAACTCTGAACTTTTCCAGGGACAGGTAGGAGCAGGTCCAAGAAGAGGTTGTGAGTAATGAGACCAAATACAGCTGCTCTGCTGCTACTGTTGTTAGTGAGCTGTTTTTTCCACCGCTGGAGATATTCTTTGCAACTAGATCTGTGCTTTTAGCAGAACATTTGGACAAGTTGGTCTTTTTGGCAAAAACTTAAAACTTGATTAGTTAGATTTTAAATAGTTTGTTGCTGCTTACTGTTCTGGTTCTGAATGTTATTGTATTTATTAAGATATTTATTATTGTTGGTATAGTTTATTTATTGTCAAAAGTGCTGTTTATTTAAAATATCCTCCAAATGGGTCACTTTTATTTATTTTTATACAAACACATTGTTTACTTGGCATATTTTCAAAACAAACGTTTTGTACATTTTTATTTAGTCTTTTTTTGTACCGAAAATTAACCAAACCAAGCCCTCCTTGAAAATGAACCAAATCAAAATGTGATTTTAGCGTACCTTTACACCCCTAATATATATATATATATATATATATATATATATATATATATATATATATATATATATATATATATATATATATATATATATATATATATATATACAGTGGTGGGCAACGCTAATCCAAAAATTAGTTCCGCTATTTCTAAAGCACTAATTAATTTATTTAGGTCCGCAATTTCAAAAGCACTAATGTCTTATGAAAATTAGGGGAAGCTAATTCTAATCCGCTAATTAAATTCAACAATTGGTAGCAGCAAGTTATGCAATATTTGCACTACACTGCCAACTAGCGGTGCATGAACTGTTATACAGTAAGTTGTTTGAGTTTCAGAGTATTTAGTTTGGTTCTCTTCAACAGGTTTGACAAGGACAAAATGTACCCATTCCAAAGTCTGTTAGCTAAACTGCAGACATATTTGGCTGTTTTTTTTTCTTCTTTTGTTACTTTTAGTACCACTAGATCGCATGTGTCAAACTCAAGGCCCGTGGGCCAAATCCGGCCTACCATAACCGTTTCTGTGGCTCTCTACACCCTAGAACTTCAAGATAACAGTTGTAAGCATGTTGCTCTCAGGTGGTGGGTCCCCATCCCTACACTCCCTGGTCTCTCTGTTAATTGTCTTGCTTATCTCCTCCATTTTGTTGTCCAGGTGTTTGTGATTGTCATGCTGTGTGTTCATGTACCTGTATATAAAGTCAGGGATTTTTTAATTGATAAAGCTCTGTATATGTTGTATAACACAATCATTGTTCCACATTTAATCTATTGTATTGAGGTTTGGGGAAAAGCGTGCAAAACAATTACAAAGCCTGTTTTTATTTTACAAAAGAGAGCTGTAAGAGTAATCACCAGAAAACATTTCAGTCACCCATCAAACACCTTGTTTCTTCAGCTAAATTTATTGAAATTCCAGGAATTGGTAGAATATAGTATTTTATCAGTTATGTATAGGGCTCATAATAACACATTACCTTTAAATATCCAAAGAAATTTAGACAAAGTTATTACAATCTTAAAGGGACAGATATTCATCAAACCACAATTCAGAACCAGCTTAAAGGGACGGTCTACCTCAATTCAGGGAGTTGGATTGTGGAATGTTCTGGAGAGTGATGTTAAAAATGCAAAATCAATTCATTCATTCATTCATTCAACCTTTATTTATACAGGCTAGCCTCGTTGAGTCACGGGGACTCATTTACAAGAGGGACCTGTCTCACTCACACCAAACAACCATCCACTCTCACACTCACACCTAGGGTCAATTTAGAGTCACCAATCAGCCTAACAAGCATGTTTTTTGGTCTGTGGGAGGAAACCGGAGTACCCGGAGGAAACCCACGCATGCACGGGGAGAACATGCAAACTCCACCCAGAAAGGCCCCGGACCGGGATTTGAACCGGCAACCTTCTCGCTGAGAGGCAGCAGCTCTACCAGTTGTGCCACCGTGCTGCCCAATGTATACATTTAAGAAAAAGGTCAAAAAGGACTTGCTCAAAAACTATATATGATGTAGCTTAGTGTGTTTGTGTATTACAGTTAGAAAAATTAAGTAGAGTTATTCATTTTGTGATGTAGTTTGTGTATTACAGTTAGATAAATTAGTAGATTTATTCATTTTGTGATGTAGTTTGAAGGTTATCATTGGTTGAACAAACTGTGAAATAAGGGGCAGATATAATAAGATTTCATCTTCTTTCTGCTCCTTTCATTTTATCCTACTTGTATTCTTGTATCTGATGAAACTGTTTTGTATTGTTCTTTTAAAATGAATGAATAAACATCAAATCAAATCAACGGCCCAGTCAGAGTCCAGAACCTGAACCTGAAACCTTCAGAGAGCTGAGCAGAAACCTCAAAGAACTGAAGCAACAATGGAAAGAAGAGTGGGTCAGAACTCCTCCAGAACCAGGAGAGAGACTGATGAAGTCCTGCAGAGAACCACAGCAGAGGGTTCTGCTGCTGAAGGAGGTTCTGTTGGGTCAGAGGCACAAGCTGAGGTTAAATTTTAATGATTTTAGAACTTGTTAAAGATCATCCATCCATCCATTCAGCTAAAAGTCTATTCATCCTTGTATCTGATGAAACTGTTTTGTATTGTTCTTTTAAAATGAATGAATGAACATCAAATCAAAAATAAGTCTGTATCTCTGTGTTTATCATTGTCCTGGCATTGTCTCCTGTTGCCTCTGTCTCCTGAGTTCCTTGTGATTCCCTGAGTATGTAAGTTTGCTGCCCTGTCTATTTTATGTTCTTAATTTCTGTGGCCGTCGCGGACGCCATTTTGAAGAGTCCTAATGGTGAACTACTTTTTTTAAATCCAGCAGATTTGACCATTTCGTGAAACTCTCAAGCTCAGAAAAACTTGTGCTATAACGTCAGCTATGAAATATATTTTTTCTCAGCAAAGAAATAATTGTTTTACCGTGTTTTGTTGTAAAATCCTGGCTTCTTTGGCCGTCGCGGACGCCATTTTGAAGAGTGCTAATGTGGCGAACTTCTATTTTTAAATCCAGACGCGTCGCGTAGGCCCTGAGAAACATCCACAAGTTCACCCTCCATGTTAAAAAGTCTTCGTCTGACTCTTCGAAAACAAGCAATAAGGCTGCAGAGTAACACACTGGCTGCTAACTGCTATAGAGAGAGCACACACCAAGAGACTGAGGGGGACGCTTTTTTGTCACGGACCACATCCGGCGCTGCTCGTAAATACGTTATTTC
>JBBPBX010078801.1:2500-16540 GCA_038048925.1 Garcialebias charrua
GGAGAAGAACCTGCAGATTCATGGTTTGTGTTTGATCACCAGTCAAGTGTCAGCGGTGCTTCAGCTGGTAAAAACACAGGAGAGGCTGAAGCTCTTGTTTGTGCCAAACACATGTCTTCAAAGAGCCTCGCATGCTCCACGGCTCCTTGTTTAAATGGGAGAATTTCTTTCAGGTGATAGCAAGCGCCGCTGAATCTCCTGTTGACACGGGACATTTTCCCGGTGAAAACACATCACTGATGTGTTTTTTTTCCCCTGCCCGATGGTGACATGGTGATTAATGACCAACGTCGTGTGACTGTTGAAAAAAGTTCTGCACATCTGATAAATGCATATTGTTGAAGAAAAAGAATACTGAATGAATGCAGAGGAGAGAACATTTTTGATAAAAAATTTAAAAACAATCCTTTATGTCTAGATATAGACTTGGTATTGTTCTTTGGAGTTTCCTTTCTTTAAAGCGCAGACTGTAAACACCCAGCGTACACCTCCTCTCTGCACATACTTGATCAATTATAATTGCCACGACTCTCACCCAACAGAAAAGTTGAAAGTTAAAGAATTTAAAAAAAAGAAAAGAAAAACTAAGAATGAAATGTATTCCCGCGCACCGTAATATGGTAAATGTTAGCGCCTGCTGCATCGCACTCCATATCACTTCGCCCCATATGAAAAATAGTTTGCTATTTTGGAACCCCCTGGCAGCCATAGTGGATCACCACAGACCCAGAGCTCATTTATCTTTTGTCAGAGATGAAGCCAAACTAACGCCATCTCCTGAAGCTGCTAAAGAATGAGGAGGGACATAGGGAGGGTAAAAATAAACCCGCAGCCCAGGTAGCTACACAAAGAAGTCATTCTACAAGTAATGGGCGGCTTTTGAAAGTAGAACTCTGTAAGAAGCTGTCTCTCATTCAGCTTTAAATTATACTGTAGCATTTAGTGCTCAAGTTTACTCCACTGGTGTCTGAGAGACTGTCACTGTAACAAGTACCTGCAGGGGATGTAATTGTATTGTTAACAGGCAAATGTTGTGGCTAATTAAATGATGATATTTTTTTTTGAGTTTTGCTTAAAAAGCCTTAACAATTTTGATATATGGCGAGAAGCAAAACTAACTGAGATTCTATGTGACATAATGAAGTGCTGCTCCAGGGCACCTTACTGCAAAATTAATCATGTGAAAGAACACAAACCACTGGTGTTTAACTCTGGTGTACAACACCATTATTGCTATGTGAATTAATGTTCTGCTGATTTATGAAATAAATACTTTGTGTGCTACGATTAAAAGATTGTAATTTGTATTCAACTAATACAGTTCTGCTACCCCCATGGGCAAATATTACTTAAACTATTTAACAATTGTTCAACAACTGATGTTGCAGATTATTATTATTTTCTTAACAATGCCTATTTGTACATTTTTATTTAACTTCTAGAAATACTGTTGTACAAGAAAAAGCTAAAAAACTGTGATTTAGTCTGTAATGTTTCCCAAGCATTAATTCTTTACTGCCAGCTATTAATTAAAGCTATTAATATTTTAGTGACATATTGATAAAATAAATCTTGATTTAGATTTGTCTAAAAGCATAAAACACCAAACACTGTGGGGAAAAAGCAGGCAATAATGACCAATTACACATTGTTCTTTGCTGTTTGCCTTTTAAAAGCTGTCGTTTTACCCATAATGTAAAAATGATTAATTATGTTTTTTCACGAACTCAGACTCTTTGCCCCCTCTTTGCCCGACCAGGTAAAATATCTTCTTATAAACAAGCTTTAAAGTAGACAGTAATACTCTACGATCAACAGACAGATGGTTCTGAAATAACTCTTTATGTGTTAAGAAAAATCTGTCTGCCAAATTCTTCTAAAAAATTACTTTGTTTTTTGATACAAACTCAAAAGCCTTCTACATATCAGTATTGATATATAATATCACAAGTAAAACAAATTTTTGTTGTTGTCTCTTGTGCCTCTAAAATATATACTGGAACATTTTCCTTATCTACAAGAAAATACATTGTTATTGATGCATGAAGTTGGTGCTAACAATATAAGCTTGTACATTTATTATAATAATTTGATAAATACAGAACCTGTTTTTGTTTTTGTCTACACTTTCTTTGATCAACCATAATTGTCCAAAATGATAGGTAATTAGTTGCTTGTTTTCAGCTTCTGATTCTAAAAGTGTTAAGCCACTTCTGCTCTGATGAAAGGCTCAGATGAACACGTCTATACTTTTAAAAGACAATCCATCTGCCATAAATGAAGCCGTCATTTGAATCTTGTAAAATAATTTTTAGCACTTTGCTACGCAAGATACTACAAAATGTTATAACTCAAATAATCAATTTACGTTATTTATTGTGTGTAATTTTCACAGGTTTAGGCTGATACTGGACTCAAAAGGGTTGATGATCCAATCATACGACTGAGTTGATCCTATTTAATTCAAAAGGGCACCCTTAATATATACTGTACTTAATACATGATAGAAACATTTGCAATGCTTTAGCTAAATCACACAGTTCAGAAAAGCCTAAATATGATTGGGGTGCTCAAATACAGGAACACCTAAAAAAAAATCAGAATATTGCGAACTTTTTTTGTCAATCACTTCAAAATATAAAACTCATAGATTCATTACACATAGCGTGAAATACATTATGCCTTTACTTTGTGTAATTTTGATGATTATGGCTTACAGATAATGAAGAAAAAAAACTTCAATGTCTCAGAAAATTAGAATATTGTGATGAAGTTCCACATTGGAAACTCATGCGCACTACACACAGACGAGGGCTGGTCAGAGGAGAACAAGAACTGGACTGTTGCTCAGTGATCCAATGTCCTCATTTCAGATGAAAGTACATTTTGCATGTCATTTGGAAATTAAGCTCCTGGAGCCCAGAGGAAGAGTGTAGACGCCCATAATTCTTGAATGAAGTCCAATGTGAAGTTTCCACAGTATGATGGTTTGAGTCCATGTCCTCTGCTGGTGTTGGCCCACTGTTTTCTGAAGCCAGGTAAGACACTTCTCTGGTTCAGGAGTGGCTTGACTTGAGGGATGAGACATTTTTTGCCCATGTCTAGGATTCGTTTGTGCGTAGTGTGCATGAGTTTCCAATATGGAAATTTACCACAATATTTTAATTTTTTTGAGACACTGAGTTTTGCTTTTTTCATTATTTGTAAGTCATAATCATCAACATAACAAAAAATCAATAAAGGCTTGAAATATTTCACTCTATTTGTAATTAATCTATACCATATACTGTACCTGTACGCGTTTCACTTTTTGAAGCGATTGACAAACTATATCAAACTTTTTTAACAATATTCTGATTTTTTTTTATGTATCTGTGGTGTATGATGCAAAACATGTGTTTTTTTAGCCATTTGTATCAACATTAATGACTGGCATCATGAGGTAACAGTACTTTATGTGTGCTCTCAAAACATTAAAAAAATTATTTGCAATCTTTATGCAATAGTTTTGGTTAAAGCTTTCACATTTTGAGGTAAAACATTATCAGAAACTCTGATTTTTTTTTCCAATTCGTGATTGGAAAGGGAGCACAAAGAGCGCCACCCTAATAAAAGCATAGATTGAGTGATACACTTGCAGAGTGTACATACAGTAGTTGAATGAAACAGCTGATGCAATATTGCATTAGCGCTTTAGCGAGCCTATCTTATCTGATGAAATCTGTAAAAAATGTTGCCATGTGCTTTAGTTGTTTGGACAACAATGGCAAATGAAGATGAATGTACATTAAAACACAATGTTTATGTTTATGTTTATTAAATTTGTTCATTTTTTTACAAAAGAAATACAATACAAGACAATCCCATCAACGACACGTACACAATGTAAAAAAATGAAAGGTAGCAGAAAGAAGAATAAATCTTATTATATCTGCCCCTTTTTTCAAACAATCAGATTAAACAATAATAATCTTTCACCAGCAGTACAAAATGACTAACTCTTTCTAATTTTCTAATACTAATACATAACTAATAATTGATACAATACACATTATGCTAATTCATATATATTTTTTCAACAAATTCCTTTTGATCATTTTCTTAAATGTAAACAGTGACTTGGCATTTTTAACTACATTCTCCAAGCCATTCCATAATCTAATTCCCTGGATTGAGGTAGAACGTCCCTTCAAGCTAGTTCTGAATTGTGGTTTTACAAACATCTCTGTCCCCTTAAGATTATAACAACTTTGTCTTTTAACAAAATTCATTTGGATATTTAAAGGTAAATCGTTATTTTGAGCCCTATACATAATTGATAAAATATTATAATCAACCAAATCATGGAATTTCAATAATTTCAGTTGATAAAATAGTGTACTGGATGGATGACAATAATGTTTTCTAGTGATAATTCTTACAGCTCTTTTCTGTAATACAAAAATAGGCTTTGTGATTGTTTTACACGCTTTCCCCCAAACATCAATACAATAGATTAAGTGTGGAACAATGATTGTGTTATACAACAAATACAGAGCTTTATCATTCAATAGGTCTCTGACCTTGTATAGTACTGCAATCGATTTAGCTATTTTTATTCTTACAGAATTTATGTGTTGTTTCCATGTCAGTTTGTCATCAATAATAACACCCAAAAACTTCACCTCACTCACTCTACAAATCTCAACACCCTCAATTTTGAGTGGAACGTCAACAGTTTTCTTTTTATTACTGAATATCATGTAATTAGTTTTTTCTAGATTTAATGATAATTTATTGATTTTAAACCAAGTTTGTATTTTGGTAAATTCTGTCTTTATCAATTCCAACATTTGTTCTATATCTTCACCTAAACAGAAAAATGTGGTATCATCAGCAAAAAGTATACATTTAAGGAGTCCTGACACATTTACCAAGTCATTCACATATAAAATAAATAGCTTTGGTCCAAGCACAGAGCCCTGGGGAACTCCACATGTGATATTACAGAGGTCAGATCTTACATCATTTATTTGTACAAATTGTTTCCTATCTTTCAAATAGCTAGATACCCACTGTAATGCTGGTCCTCTAATACCAGCAATGAAACTAGTATTTAAATTACCATATTACCTTCTATCATTGTGATGGTTTTGTGTGGTCGTTGCAAAAGCTCCAAGAATGGTTTGTGGTATTTAACACTCACTGCCTCTATACAGGCCTCATGAAGCGTTATTCTTTTTCCTTCTTCTTCTTTTAGTTCTCTGTGATTGAACACATCTGTGGCACAATAAACTGGGCCCATGGTTTGGCATCTTTCTGTGACAAGGAAATGAAAGATCAGTCTGTTTCTCCTCAGAATGAACCATCTGTGGGTCCTGATGCTGAGCTGCTTTGCTGACAGCATGACAGTCCTCAGGTATATCTCCCAGCATGGGGCGGGCTGATAGTGTTGTGTGCTGGCGTTATACGCTGCTTGGTTGCTGTTCCAGATGAATGACCCTGATGTATCTGACCCCTCGTCTGCCTCTGTCCCCATCTCCTGTCTGTGTCCCTCCAAAAGAATCCATTGCAGAGCGAAGCAGGCAAAAGCGCCCACAACCGGCACGCAGTCAGTGGCCTTGTCATTGGGGAAGAAGATACCATGACTTCGAAAGGCCAAACAGTGATTGTCTTTCCATGCCTGACGTGGTCTGGTGATGGCTCATCCCCAGCGCCAAGATGAGAATCTGATGAACTGTCAGGAAACAAACTGCTTCAAATGAGAAATCAACAGATAAAAAGCTGCATATGGGAAGCATAATAGGCACAGTGGGATTCTTGCACAGCCCTTCCAGGTGGTAACACAATGTGATGACTTCTCTGTGTCTCCCTTAAATGCACAATACAATACTACATGACACCAACAATATATCCAGATAGCAGCCTCCTCACTTAGATAAAACTCTGCATTTTTTCCACCGCACTGTCTTATTAATTATAAAACTGCTGAAACAGACTCTGTGCATTGTGTTGCACTGCATGCAATTCTTTTTCACAGTTAATGGTTTCCTCACATTTGCAAGACTTGGAAGCTGTTTGACTTTGATCTCAATGCGACTGTTTAATCAGTTTCCAAAAAAGATGTCTTCATTGTTGTACGGTTCTGCCAGGCAGCACAGGGAGACCTATGCTAAGTTTATCTTCAGCAAATGTATCAGCAGTGCTTTAATATTTTTGCTCTATAATGGTCTTTTTTTCCCTTTGCACTGGACCCATTTGGCTTTCTCTTGCTGCTGGGCATGACTTCTTAATAGAATCGGAATTCCAATTTGACTCTCCCGCTTAGCAGCTAACCTCCATGGCTTCCTGTCACCTACAGAATTCAGTACAAAACTGCTCTCATTACCCATCAATGCTTGCACGGCACTTCACCTGACTATCTAAAGGACATTCTTGCACCATATTCATCCACCCGGTCTCTACGATCACAGAACAGTAATTTACTTCATATTCCTCGGACCAAATTGAGGACCATGGGAGACCGAGCATTCTGTGTGGCTGCCCCCCGCCTGTGGAACTCCCTCCCTGACGACCTGAGAGCTCCACAGTCACTGGTTGACTTTAAAAGCAGCATAAAGACTTTTCTTTTTAAGCAAGCCTATTCTGCCTCCACATGATTTTATCTTTGATCTTACCTGATATCATTATTGATTTTACTTGATTTTATCACTTGTTTTATTTTATTTATTTTTTAAGCAAGCCTAATCTGCATCCACATGATTTTATCTTTGATCTTAGTCGATATTATTATTGATTTTATTTGATTTTATCACTTGTTTTATTTTGATCTTTGCTTTATTACACTTTGTAGCACTTTGAGATTTTTATTAATGAAAAGTGCATTATAATTATCGAGAGGAGCCAGTTGAGGTGGCTCGGGCATCTGGTTAGGATGCCTCCTGGACGCCTCCCTGGTGAGGTGTTCCGGGCATGTCCCACCGGGAGGAGACCCAGAGGAAGACCCAGGATACGCTGGAGGGACTATGTTTCTCGGCTGGCCTGGGAACGCCTTGGGATTCCCCCAGAGGAGCTGCTCCAAGTGGCTGGGGAGAGGGAAGTCTGGGCCTCCCTACTTAGGCTGCTACCCCCGCGACCCGACCCCGGATAAGCGGAAGAAAATGGATGGATGGATGGATGGATGCAAACATTATTATTATTATTATTAGTCCATGGGGATTCCTGCCTGACCTCATCTGTTAGTCGGTCCATCACCAGAGCAAACAAGAAGGGGCTCAGAGCCGATCCTTGATGCAATCCCACCGCCACCTTGAAGCTATCTGTCACTCCTACAGCACATCTCACCACTGTCCTGCTGTCTTCATACATGTCCTGTACCAGTCTAACATACTTTTCTGCCACTCCAGATTTCCTCATGCAATACCACACCTCTTCTCTTGGCACCCTGTCATATGCTTTTTCTAAATCCACAAACACACAATGGAGTTCTTTCTGACCCTCTCTGTACTTCTCTATCAACATCCTCAAAGCAAAGATGGCATCTGTGGTGCTCTTTCTTGGCATGAAACCATACTGCTGCTCACAGATAGTCACCTCTTGTCTAAGCCTTCCTTCCACAACTCTCTCCCAGATCTTCATCGTGTGGCTCATCAACTTAATTCCCCTGTAGTTGCTACAACTCTGTACATCACCCTTGTTCTTAAAAATGGGAACCAGCACACTTCTTCTCCATTCTTCAGGCATTTTCTCACCCTCAAATATTCCATTAAATATTTGAGTCAAAAACCTCACTGCCATCTCTCCAAGACATTTCCAAACCTCCACTGGTATGTCATCAGGTCCTACTGCCTTCCCCTTCTTCATTCTTTTCAGAGCTTTCCGGACTTCACCCTCACTAATCTTTCCCACTTCCTGGTCCACAGTTTCTATGACCTCCACTCTTCTTTCTCTTTCATTCTCTTCATTCATTAGCTCCTCAAAGTAATCCTTCCATCTTCCCATCACACTCTCCTCACTTGTTAGAACATTCCCATTCCCATCTTTAATAAGCCTAACCTGCTGCACATCCTTTCCAGCCTGATCCCTCTGTCTTGCCAATCGGTACAAGTCCTTCTCGCCCTCTTTAGTGTCCAGTCTCCCATATAACTCATTGTACGCCCTCTGCTTTGCCTTAGCTACTTCCCTCTTTGCTCTATGTCCCATCTCCTTATATTCCTGTCTCCTCTCTTCAGTCCTCTCACTGTCATATTTCTTCTTGGCTAATCTCTTTCTTTGAATGGCATCCTGCACTTCACTATTCCACCACCAGGTTTCCTTATCATCCATTCTCTGTCCAGATGACACACCAAGTACCTTCCTACCTGTCTCTCTAATTACTGTTGCTGTAGTAGCCCAGTCACTTGGAAGCTCTTTCTTACCACCCAGAGCCTTTAACAGCTCGTCTCTGAATTTCTCACAACATTCTTCCTTCTTTAGCTTCCACCATTTGGTCTTCTTCTCTGGTTTTACTCTTTTTCTCTTCTTCGCAACAACAGTCATTCTACACACAACCATCCGATGCTGTCTGGCCACGCTCTCCCCTGCCACAACCTTACAGTCTCCAATCTCTCTCAGGTTTCCTCTTCTACACAGAATGTAGTCGACCTGTGTACTCCTTCCTCCACTCTTATAGGTCACTCTATGTTCCTCCCTCTTTTGGAAATAGGTATTGACTATAGCCATTTCCATTCTCTTGGCAAAATCCACCACCATCTGTCCTTCCTGGTTTCTTTCCTTGACACCAAACCTACCCATCACTTCCTCATCCCCTCTGTTTCCTTCACCAACATGTCCATTCAGGTCTGCTCCAATCACCACTCTTTCCTCCCTGGGAATACTCTCTATCACTTCATCCAAATCTTTCCAAAATTTATCTTTCTCCTCCCCATCACATCCAACCTGTGGAGCATAACCACTTACTATGTTTAGCATCAGACCTTCTACTTCTACCTTTAGACACATCACCCTATCTGACACTCTCTTCACCTCTACTACATTCTTTGCCAACTCCTCCTTCAGGACCACCCCTACTCCATTTCTCTTTCTATCCACACCATGGTAAAACAGTTTGAACCCTGCTCCAATACTGCGAGCCTTGCTGCCCTTCCACTTGGTCTCTTGGACACATAAAACATCTACCTTTCTTCTCTGCATCATGTCAGCCAGCTCTCTACCTTTGCCTGTCATTGTCCCCACATTTAGAGTTGCAACCCTCAGTCCTACATTCTTCACTTTCCTTGTTTATGTTTAAAAGACTAAATAGATATAAATAAATAAATTTTAACACATTTTCAGACTTTCATTGTTTCATTAAAGATATCAGTCTGGCACCACACGAGCCAGTGTTGTTCTAAATGTCAGACTGGTTCTGTGTCCAGTTGACTTACTGGGGACCAGTCTGAGGTGGCACAGAGGTTAAGAAGGTGAGCTTGTGATCGGAAGATCGCCGGTTCAAGCCCCTGTACCAACAACATCAAAGTGAAACACCATCTGCTCCACACAGAGGGTTGTGGTAGCTCGGTGGTCTGTGGTTGTGTCAGGAAGGGCATCCTATTTATATAGTGTATATATATTATATACGATATATATATATATTAAAAATAATGATTATTTCAACACTAGCCATGTATTATCTATGTCACCACACCTTTCTGGTATGAAGAACACAAGCTGCAAAAAGAAAAGCTCTACAGAGAGTGGTGAAGGCTGCACAGAAGACTGTTGTAGTCAACCTGCCCACCATCACGGACATCTACACCTCTTGATGCAGGAAGAGGGCCACCTGCATCATGAAGGACCACATTCACCCAGCACACACATTTTTTGCCCCACTCCCCTCAGGAAGGCGGTTGAGGAGCATTAAGTGTAGAACCACTAGACTGAGGAACAGCTTCGGCTGTTAGACTCATGAATAAATAACCAGAATAATCACTGTGAAATATCACGTCATGTTGATGCTGATCGGTTTCATGTTGATGTGTTCATTCGTGCCCATCTGCTCACACAGACTCATGTTCGTGCTGCTGTTCGAAGTAATGTTTTTCTATGATATTAATGCTTAGTGTATTTTTATTTTATGTTTTTCTTAGTTCATATCTTAGAGGTTATTACTATTTTTATTTTACATTTTATTGTTGGATGTAACTGGAACCCTGTGTACATGATTTCATTCCACCTCATGCGAATGACAATAAAGAAGCTGACTCTGAACGTCCAGAGTTGAAGATGTTCTGTACGGAGGAGTGGACTCCATGTCCTTCAAGGTGAGCAGGCCTGATCAACAGTTACCAGAAACATTTAGTTGAAGTTATTACTGCATGGGGTTGGGGGGGCTCACACCAGATACTGAGAGCAAAGGTTCACATATTCTTACCACTCATAAATATGTAATATTGGATAATTTTTCTCAATAAATAAATGACCAAGTGTAATATTTTAGTCTCATTTGTTTAACTGGGTTCTCTTATCTACTTCTGGGACTTGTGTGAAGGTCTGAAGAGGTTTTAGATCATTTTTATACAGAAATATAAAACATTTTAAAGAGTTGACAAACTTTAAGCACCATCCACCAACTGTTGCTGCGTGAACGCAGCTCCATAAAACCAGCATTAAAGAGACACACATCCACCAACATCATCACATTCAAACCATATTTTATTTTCTGCCTATCTGTGGGAGCCAGTGGGTTCTGGTCGGTTTAAGATGCTGCCTGATAATGAGAGTCATGAGCCGGTTCTGCTGGAGCCCGGCCTTCAGGGCAAACCCATAATGGTGTCATTTAGAAGTTGTTGAGAACGAGCAGGAAGATGACATGTGGTGGAAACTGAGGGCAGCAAATGAAGTTAGGCAGGACTAATCCAGTTAAGGCCGGTCCAAATGTGCAGAAGGTCGGGTCGGGATGCTCGCGCCAACACAGCAGCTCCTGGAGGAACACAGTGCTGGTGTGCTGGCTCACAGAGTGTCTTCAGGGAAGTGGAACTCTCAGGACAGGGATGAGTTTATGAGACAATGAAACAAGTATTGTGTTTCAAAGTGGTCCAACAGGAAACAGCTGATGCTGAGTAAACTGGTGACTCAGTTCATGTGGGATTATTAATCCAGGAGGAACAGTAAATTATATTTACCATATTATCCGGTCTACAAGTCGCACCTTTTTGACTAATTTGCATGTCCTGCAACTAATAGAGAGGTGAGACTTGTTTATGGATTTTTTCCCATGTTTTTAGACCAATTTTTGGCTCAGATATGACAGTTTTTCATTTTGGCAAAAAATGGTGCAGTACCACTTTCTGCCGCTAGGGTACACCGACCGTTCCCACCTCATGTGTCCGAAAAAAGCCTCCTCTGGTCGGACTGACTCTGTCGCAGCCCGGCCTCCTGCTCTGGAGGTATGTTCGCTGTGTTTGTTGGCAAAAACGGTTACTATTTATCTAAATAACTCATGAACTACAGGACAGATTTTCTTTAAACTTACAGAAAGTAATTACTTGGTGGTCATTTACAAACTGTTAGCTGTTGGAGTTGTTTGAGCTAAAATTAGATTTATTTATAATTTATTTTTGCAGCGAGCGCGACCGTTTGGAAGACGTCAAAGCGAAACAATTTAAATCCAGCAGATTTGACCATTACGTGAATTTATTAAGGAAAAGTTCAGCTAAGACACATCTTTGCTATAATTTTCAGCAGACAAATAATTGTTTTTACCGTGTTAATCTTGTTAAAAGTCCTTCCGTGCTCGCTTCTGTGGCCGCCATTTTCATCAGGGCAAATGACGCGCTGAAGCGTCGCGTAGCGGTGACGCATAATAGATGTGACTTAAATAAAGGTGCAACATGTTTATGGATTTTTCCAATTTATTGCCAATAATTGGACAAAGCGACTTATAGAAAGGTGAGACTCATCAGGCGGAAAATACGGTACACAAATGAAGATTAAAGACATCCTCAGAGGAATGCATTCCACCGTTTGGGTCAAACCTTAAAGCAGCACGAGTTATCTGCTCAGAGCACGAGTCAAAGTGAAGGCCCGCGGGCCAGACACGGCCCGGCTGCACTCACATCCGGTCCATGACATTTTAAAAGTCAGAACCAACTCCCTGATCTGCGGTGGACTGAATCCATACATGCCTCATTTAAATTAAAACCCGAGCAGACGACTCGTTCACCAAGAAGAAAAGATTAACTTTCAATTCTTCATCTATCTTTAGTTAATGGGAAAAACAGACAAATATAATCATTAAAAAAGAGAGCCATTAAAGTTCTGCTGAGTCGGGTCTCAGACTTCAGCTAATGTGGATCAGAATGTTTTCTTTCATTTCTTTAATCCAGATTAAGAGTTTGTGTTTTTGTTTCATTTAAAACTTTTTTCTTTTATGTTATATCTGTAATTTTTGTTGTTGCTCTTGTTTTTGTTTGTTTGTTTGTAGCACTTTGACCAACAGCAGATTTAAAATTTTTGTTATAATTTTTTTATTGATTTGATTGACATTTGACGCTAATGAGCTTTTTAAAATGTTATATTTGTTTAAAATTCAACATATTTTGAATTAAAGTCATTCACACATCTTTCTATATCAGTGACTATGTCACTCTATTACAAATGTCAATGCCAGAACTTTCATTTTATTTTATAGATATACTTTTTACACTTTTATACTACTATGCAAAAACTCAGGACAGTATTACACTTTTGTTATTTCATTTTATGCTTATGTTTATTAAATGTTTAGTGTTTTAGTGTTTATTAAATGTTTAGTGTTTTAGTGTTGGTGTAACTTTTCATACTTTCATACTACTACTATGCAAAAACTACTATGCAAAAACTCAGGACAGTATTACACTTTTATTATTTCCTTTTATGCTTATGTTTATTAAATGTTTTAGTGTTTTAGTGTTTAAATGTTTACTGTTGCACCGAGGGACAGAGAGAAATGCAATTTCAATCCTGTGTATGTCCTGTACATATTGCAGTTTTGACAATAAAGTTGACTTTGACTTTGACTTTGATGGATGGATGGATGGATGATTGGACAGATGGATGGATGGATTCATGGATGGATGGATGGATGGATGGATGGATGGATGGATGGATGGATGGATGGACAGACTGACTGATAGATAGATGGATAGATGGACAAACAGATGGATGGATGGGAAGATGGATGGATGGATGGGCAGATGGATGGCAGATGGATGGACAGACAGATGGATGGATGGATGAATGGACAAATGGATGGATGGATGAATGGACAGATGGTTGGATGGATTGGTGGATGGATGGATGGATGGATAAATAGATGGTTGGATTGATGGACAGACAAATGAATGGACGGATGGATAGACAGATGGATGGATGGATGGACGGACAGACAGAAGGATGTATAGATGGATGGACAGACAGATGGATGGATGGATGGATGGATGTTGGATGGATGGATGGACGGACAGATGAATGAACGGATGGATGGAGAGTCTTTTTACTTTTAAATTATCAATAGAAATTAGGAAAAAATAAAATTTAATTTTTCTAATTGATTGTTGTTTGTTTTCTGTCCTATTCACACAGCTTTTTACAAATAACCAGTAAATAAATATTTGTGGAGAGTATGAAAGTTTGGTTTTGGTTCTCACACCTGTAGAAGGAGGTGAGGACTGAGCTTCCCAGACCAGATCTTCTCAGCCGTCTGAGGAAGTAGAGTCTCTGATGACCCGATCATGGGCGATGGTGTTGTCAGTCCTCACCTCCTTCTACATGTGTGCAATGGAGAGCATCCTGTGCTCCAGCATCAACGTGTGGCATGGAGGCTGCACAGCTGCAGAAAGAAAGGCTCTGCAGAGAGTGGTGAAGGCTGCACAGAAGATGTTGGAGTCAGTCTCCCCACCATCACAGACATCTACACCTCCAGATGCAGGGAGAGGGCCACCTGCATCATGAAAGACCCCACTCACCCAGCACACACAGTCTTTGCCCCGCTCCTCTCAGGACGGAGGTTAAGGAGCATGAAATGTAGAACCATTAGACAGA
>JBBPBX010078802.1:0-16540 GCA_038048925.1 Garcialebias charrua
AAGACAGAACAGAATGAAACATGGTGGCAGCGGTCTGGAAGTCGACCAGATTAAGTTTGAAAAATGTATGTGCCGAGCCATGAGGAGCTGGGAGTGTTGCTAACTTGTTAGCCTGGCCCTGGAGTTGGAGCAGCTGGCCTGTGTGGAGAAGACAAAGGTGGAGCAGAAGAGACAAACACAAGTCACAATGGAAGGTCTCAGGCCTCCTCCTACACTTTGTTTGGATTCTACCAACTTAGCAAAGACCTGGAAAAGTTGGAAAGAGGAGTTTACACTGTATGTGGATCTCACTATGCCCGACGCAGAGGAAACAACTAAAGTGAAGTTGTTCAACTACCTTCTTGGAGAGAGGGGGAGAGAACTTTTGACAACACTGATGAGTGGTTCTACAGCTGCAAGGAGAACAGTGAGTTCATTGATGACACTGTTTGACAATCATTGCAATCCTAAGCTGAATGAGACTGTTGAGCGTTACAAGTTCTTTGTCAGAGACCAAGGACATGATGAGAATATTGATAAATATGTTATGGATTTAAGAATTTTGGCCAACACCTGCAATTTCGGCAACATTAAGGATTCACTGATAAGAGACCGCATTGTTTGTGGGACAAATAGCTCTGCAATGAGGGAAAGACTGTTAAGAGAAGAAGACTTAACTCTGGACAAGTGTATGCAATTATGCAGAGCTACTGAACTGTCAAAAGAGAACAGCAGAACCATACAAGGGCAAGTGGTGGAGGAATTACATACAATTAAAAGGAGGCTGAGACGAGACAAACGGGATGAGATTAATTGTAAATTTTGTGGACTCACACATGAGAAAAATAAACACAAATGTCCAGCTTATGGGAAAAAGTGTAAAAAATGTGGAAAGGAGAACCACTTTGCTGCAAAATGCAATTCCAAGCATGGAAAAAGCAAAACAGACAGACTGGTACACACGATTTCAGAGTCAAGTGAGTCATGTGAGGACATTTTGACAATATCAGATGCCAGAGAAAGCCAGGAGACAATAGACCAAGTGAAGGAAACACACAGCAAAAGTCAACATCTCTTTGCAGGCATGTTGATGAAGGAGAAAATTGTCAATTTTCAGATAGACTGTGGTGCTACATGTAATGTTATTCCAATACAGCTGTTGAACCCAAACACACAATTGGATGACACAGAGAAGATACTTGTTATGTACAACAAAAGTAAATTACGACCACTTGGTAAATGTAAAGTGAAACTTAGAAATCCAAGAAATAATAAACTGTACAGGCTGGAGTTTCAAGTGGTGGATCAAGAGGACAGGATCCCATTGCTGGGCAGAAAGGCCAGTGAAGCCATGAAACTGATAAAAGTACAGTACGAGAACATTCTGGCGATTGATAGTATAGTGAAAACACAATGTTCAGATAAAATGCCAGACAACAGTGAGAAACTGATGAATATGGACAAAATAAAGACTGAATTTAGAGATGTTTTCACAGGTATTGGCTGCCTAGAAGGCGTGTACCACATTGAAATAGATAAGAGTGTACCACCAGTGAAACTGCCCAAACGCAGGGTGCCTGTTGCTCTGATGACTCCGATCAAAGAGGAACTTAAGGATCTGGAAAGCAAAGGAATCATAGCACCTGTGGAGCGCAGCACTGACTGGATAAGCAGCATGGTGTCAGTGACAAAACCAAACGGAAAGCCAAGGATCTGTATAGACCCCAAACCATTAAACAAAGCACTGAAAAGGAGCCATTTTCCTCTCCCCACCATTGATGACATCCTACCAGGACTCTCAAAATCCAAGGTATTCACTGTTTGTGATGTTAAACATGGATTCTGGCATGTCAAATTGGATGAAGAGTCCAGCTATCTCACCACGTTTGCAACCCCATTCGGACGATACCGTTGGCTCAGGATGCCAATGGGTATCAGCCCAGCTCCAGAAGTTTTCCAAAGGAAACTTATGCAAGCACTGGAGGGCGTACCAGGGGTACATGTCATTGCTGATGATATACTGATTACGGGTGAGGGGACACAAAGGAGGACGCTGACAAAGATCATGAAAAAAACTTAAGATGTTTTCTAATGAGGTGCAGACAAAGAGACATTAAACTCAATGCAGACAAGTTTAAACTGAGGAGAGAGGTTGTACCCTATATTGGACACTTATTAACAGCAGAGGGCCTTCGGATTGACCCGGAGAAAGTACGGGCAGTCCGTGAGCTGCCAAGACCCACAGATGTTAAGGGTGTACAGAGACTTGTAGGTGTGCTGAACTACCTTTCAAAGTTTCGTGATCATCTTTCTGAAGACTGTGAAGTTTTGAGACAACTTACACACAAAGAGAACATGTGGGAATGGACAGAGGTGCATGAAACAGCGTTAGAAAGACTGAAAGATAAAATAACAAATGCACCACTACTCAAGTACTATGATCAAAATGAGGAGCTAACCCTGCAGTGTGATGCTTCAGAGACAGGACTAGGAGCAGCACTGACACAGAAAGGGAAACCTGTTGCATTTGCAAGCAGAGCGCTGACTCCCACAGAAAGGGGTTATCAGAGTCAGAGTCAGAGTCAGAGAGTCTTTATTGTCATTTGCACCGCATGTAGTACATGTGATGAAAACGAAATTATGTACACGGGGTCCCAGTTACATCCAACAACAACTACAAGAGAAACAACAAATGCAAGAGAAAAACAGTAATAACATTCTAGGATTAACTAAGAGAAGCATCAGCTAGTAATACTCTAAGCCCTAATGTAGTAGAAAAACATCGTTATAAACAGCAGCACGAACATGAGTCATTATGAGCAGATGGTCACAGGTGAAACGCAGCAACAAGAAACAGATCAGCATCAACATGATGTGATATTTTGCAGTGTTTATTCTTGTTATTTATTTATTCATGAGTCTGACAGCCTCAGGGTAGAAGCTGTTCCTCAGTCTAGTGGTTCTACATTTGATGCTCCTCAACCTCCGTCCTGAGGGGAGTGGGGCAAAGAGCGAGTGTGCTGGGTGAGTGAGATCCTTCATGATGCAGGTGGCTCTTTTCCTGCACCTGGAGGTGTAAACGTCCGCGATGGTGGGGAGTCTGACTCCAACAGACTTCTGTGCAGCCTTCACCACTCTCTGTAGAGCTTTCCTCTCTTCAACTGTGCAGCCTCCATGCCACACATTGATGCTGGAGCACAGGACGCTCTCCACTGCACACCTGTAGAACGAGGTGAGAACTGGGCTGCTCAGACCAGCACGTCTCAGCCGTCTGAGGAAGTAGAGTCTCTGATGACCTTTCTTGATCAGGCTGGTGGTGTTGTTGCTCCAGCTGAGGTTATCATTCAAGTGTACACCCAAGTATTTGTAGCTGGAGACCACTTCCACTGCAGACCCACCCATTTTCAGTGGGGCGTGGGTGTGTTTGTTCCTCCTGAAGTCCACAATCATCTCCTTTGTCTTCTTCACATTCATGTGAAGATTATTCTCTTTGCACCAGCTCTCCAGGTGCTCCACCTCCTGTCTGTAGCTGGACTCATCATTGTTTGTGATGCAGCCCACCACAGCTGTATCATCTGCAAACTTAACAATATGACAGCCTGGAAGTGTGGCTGTACAATCATATGTGAGCAGAGTGAACAGAAGGGGGCTCAGCACACATCCTGAGGAGAGCCAGTGCTGAGGGTTATGGTGGAGGAGGAGAAGTTGTGGATCTTCACGGACTGTGGTCTGTCTGTTAAGAAGTCTAGTACCCAGTTACAAATAGAGGGGCTTAGTCCAAGTGTAGATAGTTTGTCTATCAGAGTTTGGGGGATCATGGTGTTGAAGGCAGATGTGAAGTCCACAAAGAGCAGACGCACGTATGAGTCCTTCTGATCCAGGTGGGTGAGAGCAGTGTGGACCACGGAAGAAATGGCGTCCTCTGTTGATCGGTTCTCACGGTATGCGTATTGATGAGGGTCCACGTTGGTGTTCACGGTTTTCTTTATGTGGGACATGACCAGTTTCTCAAAACATTTAGCGACCACCGGGGTGAGAGCCACCGGTCTATAGTCATTCAGACCAGTCACTGTGGAGCTCTTTGGAACTGGGATGATGGTGGCAGTCTTCAGGCAGGTGGGAACTGACTCCAGTGAAAGTGAGGTGGTGAAGATGTCAGCCAGCACCTCACAGAGCTGGTCTGCACATTCCTTCAGAACTTTCCCTGGGATGTTGTCTGGTCCAGTTGCTTTATGGGGATTAATCTTTCTGAGACTGCCTCTCACTTCTGCTGCGGTCACTCTGAGATGCTCTTCATCTGGTGATGAGGTGAGTCTGGTGCTAGCTGGTCTATTTGGATCATCAAAACGTGCATAAAACTTGTTGAGGGCATCAGGCAGAGATGGGTCCCTGGGGCATTGTTTATTCTTATGCCCAGATAGAAAAGGAATGTTTGGCCATAGTGTTCGGGACAGAAAAGTTCCACCAGTATACTTATGGTAGAAAAGTGACTGCACAGAGTGACCATAAGCGGCTGGAAAATATTGTGAGAAAACCCCTGCTGAATGCACCAAAGAGATTACAGAGAATGTTACTCAGGCTGCAGAAATATGATTTTGATGTGATCTATGTGCCTGGTCGAGGCATGCTTTTAGCTGACACACTAAGCAGAGCTTATTTACCTGAAAGCAGTCAGGGGGTCACAGAGTGTGAGACAGAGACTGTTAACATGATTTCCTACCTGCCCATCTCTGCAGAAAGACTGACAGCCATCCGTTCAGCAACAACAGAGGACTCAAAGCTGCAGGAAGTGATTAAGTTGATCCAGACAGGATGGCCAAAGTACAAAAGAGATGTGCAGCTACACATTCAACATTATTTCGCTTTTCAGGAGGAGCTGAGTTTTCAGGATGGAATCGTCTTCAAGGGGGAAAGAGCAGTAGTTCCTGATGCACTAAGAGCTGACCTAACCCGTCGTATACACTCATCACACCTGGGGGTGGAGGGCTGCCTCAGACGAGCACGTGAGTGTGTGTACTGGCCAGGGATGAATGAACAGATAAAGACATTTATCTCCAAATGTGACATCTGCAGGTCAGTGGACCCCAAACAACAAAAAGAGACTTTACATCCACATGACATTGTCTACAGGCCTTGGGCCAAGGTGGGAACGGATCTGTTTTCATGGCACAATAAGGACTACCTGATTACTGTGGACTATTATTCAAATTTTTGGGAGGTTGACTATCTACCTGTAAGAAACATGAGGGAGATAGTATATTGTGTCCTTAAACACATATAGTGTCACCCAGATGTAACTAAAGGATTTTAACAGGGGTCAGTATTAAGCTGACCTCTTTATCCTTAATTAACTTACTTATTCAGATTGAATAGTAATTTCACGGATTCTTTTCTTTTTCAGTTTACCCAATATTTCTGTGATCTTTATGATGGATAAATAAACAGAGCTATAGAGTGACAATGGACACGTTAACTTAGTTGGTATGCCAGGCGACACTACCATTTATTTAAAATAAATCACTAAATTAACACCATTACACTTGATTGATATGATTTCACTTTCTTTCAATTTAATACGTCAGCACACTTAAATTCAACACAACAGACTTCAATACTGGATGTTAACATATTTAGTCTGTGGGCTCTTTAGCTTAAAATAGTTTCCAGCTTAGAATTTAGGGAAAGGAGAGGAGGAAAGATTTAAGGAGAATTGAGAGGTTGAGAGAGGAAGTTTATCTTGCACTTATGAAACCAGATGACACTCTTCCATACGCGTCCAGCTAAGATATCATCACACCTCCAGCAAGCAAACAGCGGCTCCTTTACCTTAAGACGTCCGCCTCGGTTCTGGTAAAGAGCTGTGATCAGCTTTGGACTGACGAGTCGTCGGTCCCGCAAGTCCAAGCTGGATTCCACATGTGTTTACCTTGTCGGTGTCGGTGATACTCGCTTTCGTCGGCAGAAGCCGTGGCAGTCGTGGCTTTTTTGCTCAAGATAATTTATTCCAGGAAGGAATAACAAAGTTTGAGCTTACGCTCATTCGAAGTGGATTCATAACAGCATGTTATACAATCCTTAGCTGAATGACCGTCCTTGGCGGGTGACAGGCATTCATCCAGCTCTTTGGGACGTCTTCATGTCTTTGAAGCTCCCAGAAACTCTGAAGCGTTTCAGCAACAGCTTAGAACTTAGTACCAGCTCTGAGAGGAGAGCGACTTGTTTCTTCCCCATTGGTCCGACAGGACCAGTTGAGCCGTTCACTTGTGTTATCAGAGTACAAGGCCACAACTAGCAGCAGAGAGAAATGTTTAGGAAAAGACAGACTCATAGACTCCAAGAGGAGAAACACTTGGATTAGCGTCTTACCACTTCTAAAACAAATCTGAAAAGCACAGTTTGACATGTTAGCTGAACTTTGACACCTTTTCACTTGCAGAAATGACACATTGATGTTTCACATTTAAAGAATAACAGCATATAACATATATCATGAAAATGACAAAAGTTATTCTTTTGATCACATTAGAATAAAATCAAAGATAGAAATAGTCTCTTTTGATGACTATATTCTCAGATTACAACTAATGGAATGATTTTGTGGTAAATGTCTTGCTTTACTGAGAGGTCAGTAAAGGTCATCACTGGACAGTTCAAAAACCTTAGTTTGACCCTGGGTAGGTCCACTACATCTCAGACACCAAAAGTAACACAGTGATCCACAAACTGAAAGCACATTTTGCTCGTCAGGGGATTCCAGATGTGCTTATCTCAGATAATGGACCTCAATACTCATCACATGAGTTTAAAAAGTTCAGTCAAAAGTGGGAATTCCAACATAGAACATCTTCACCTGGATACCCACAAAGTAATGGTAAAGCAGAGTCAGCTGTCAAAACAGCAAAACACCTCATGCAGAAAGCTGCAACAGCTGGACAGGATCCATACTTGGCTCTTTTGGACCATCACAACACACTGAGCCAAGGTCTCACCTCAAGTCCAGCACAGAGACTTCTCAGTAGGAGGACCAGAACCCTTCTTCCTACGAAAGAGACACTGTTGGAGCCTAAAGTGTCGAACAACAAACAGGGACTAATTAATAACCGACAAAGACTGGAGAAATACTACAACCGCACAGCAAAAGATTTGGTCTGTTTCGGAGCAGGGGACAGTGTTCGTGTTCAACCATTTGAGCCTTATAAAACCTGGAGATCAGCAAAAGTGATTAGACCAGTGAGTCCCAGATCTTATGAGGTGGAGCTGGAGTCTGGTGGTGTCCTATGAAGAAATCGTCGCCACCTCAGGCACAACTATTGCCCAACCTCAACATTAGAACAACCAGGGACAAACGCACAATCTGTGGTTGCTGATGAACGTGGTCATCAGGGTGGTGATCAGGACACTGTCACTACAAGGTCTGGTCGTCTGGTTAAGAGGCCAGCCTATTTAAGGGACTATACTACATAGTATTCTCACATAAAGTTTAACCACGTTCTATGTTTGTTTGTGGGCTTCTGTTGCACTGGGGAAAAAAAAAAAGAAATTTGAGAAATAATTTTGATAATTTTTAATTGGATAATTTTGAATGTATTTATATTATCAAAAGTTTATTTTACAGAAGATGCACTTGAGGTTAAATATCTATGTTTAAATCTGAATGCCCTGTGAAATATATTTTGTTTAGAAGGGAGATGTTTAAAAAAAAAAAGAGAAAGGATGTAACAAGTGGATTGTTTGTGAGTTCAGCCTATGTTCCCAGGGGGATATATTTGGGTGTGACACAGGCTGAGAGGCCTAGAGGAAATGCACTTGTCATGTAGTCCTGCTGCTTCAATAAAGATTAAAGTAAGCTACGATACAGCTTTAACCGTCCATTCTGTATAGTTGCTGAAGACAGAACAGAATGAAACAATGCTGCCTGCAACCTTGGGTCTAAACCACACCAAAACGTGACAACAGCTGTGTCCTTCAATATTACTGTATCAGTCAAATCAAATAGTTTTTATGTTTATAATGCCAAATTACTCAAACATGAAATACAGTATTTAATTTTTAGAAGTAGTCATCGAATGCAGAGAAAGTTATATTTTACCAGTTTGTTTATAGGTCGTTTTAAAAATACTTTAATATATATTTGTTTGTTAGGTGGGTGAATGATCTGATCATCTGACTGTTGATTGCATTAATCCATATTACAGTATTAGCAAAAATAGAGGGCCCCAAACCAAATTTCGCTTAGGGCCCCATGGAGGCTTGGGCCGGCCCTGATTTGACTCATCATAAGGGGTCTTTGAGTGAAAAAATTGAGTGAAAGTATTTTGTGCCCCAAATCATGTGAATAGGAGGCCTTGAGAAATATTGGAATGCAGTACGGTGTGGTGGGTGTGTATGAGTTATCTGCAAGCATATTTATAACAAAAGGTAGTTAATGGCCCACAAATTGTTGAGGAGAAGGAGGGGGGTTGTCCTCAGGATCTTGAAAATTCAGTCACTCTAGTGCTAGATCCTTTGGAGATGATTGTCCAAAGAAGGACTCTTTGTAAAATGAAGAGCGTAGACAACCCTCAGCATCCACTTCATCACTGTCATACAACAACAGAGTGTCTTCAGTCAGAGGCTTCTTCAGATCCGTTGTAGGACAGACCGTTACAAGAGATCCTTCCTGCCCGTAGTATCAGCGGCTACAACAACTCTTTAATGAATCCAGGATGATGAGTTACATTTAATTTCCCTCTGGGATTAATAAAGTGTTTTTGAATTTAATTTGATTTTCCAAGTCAAATTTGTGTTTAAAGCTTTTGGAGGGATTTTCTTTTTCCATGACATGACAATTTCTTTTTTTAAATCACTAATTCATTCATTCATTCAACCTTTATTCAGTCAGGTAAATCTTATTGAGCCTCGAGGGCTCATTTACAAAAGCGACCTGCTACAAACTAAAGAATGATGAACAGCAATGGTACAAGTACATTAAACAATAGACAAAAGAAAAAGAAAAAGTAGCAAAAAGTAGCAAAAACATTATAAGGCAGATGTACAAAATCAAAGACAGGAACATATCTGAAAATGAACAATCAAAACTGCATTTTCATTTTCTTCTTCAAGCATGCAGCTTGACTTTGAAATGAAAAAGCATTTCTGCTCATTCATTTTAATTTTCAAATTTGACATTTCAAAATGAATTTTGGTCACTTTTTACTGGGACATATTTTGAAAATTAAATGTTAAACGTTATTTTATTTATCATTAATTTACAAATTGAGCAGTCTTGAAGAAGAAAATGAAAATGCAGTTTGGATTATTCATTTTAAATTTTATTTATGAGTCAAAACATGCAGCTTTATTTTGAAACTAAAATGCATTTCTATTAATCCATTTTAATTTGAAATATGGGACATTCCTGCTTCCATAAGCGGGGATCACTTTCATTTGGAGCATTTGCTTCAATTACTCTTCAATCTTGTTACTGTTTTCTTTTGGTGTTTTCTCCAGTGGGAGCAGTCAGTAAAATTGTTCTGTGAGGAAGACTCATCGGTGAAGGATCGGCTTTACGAATGCTGCAGGAAAAGGGGCGATAAAAGACTGAACTGTTTCAGCAAGGATGCTCCAAACCCCGACTATGAGGCGACAGAGGAGCTGCCGGTGGAGCCGGTTCGGGTCTCCGCTGAGTTCCACTTCAAGCTCACCGATTGCTCAAGGTTCAATGTTGTTTTCATTTTTATATGACTTGGCTATTCAAATGGTGATTAAAGCTTAATATTAATAATCTTACAGAAAAGACTAAATGAAAAATAATGAAATCAGATGCCTTAAAGAACTTGACTAGCAATAATCTGATTTGAAAAACAAAACAAAATAAACAGAAAAGCAAAACAACAACGATTAATTCATCCAGACAGCTGATAATGCTATTTCCAAAAAGTAGTACGTGTTTTTATTTGTTCCATTTGATTTCCTTCTTAAAACTAACTTTATTTGCAGTTTATCTGTTAAAAAAAACTTTCAGCCATCAGTACACCTATATCTGTCAGGTAACAGTACAAATTACAATGTCAAAACTTTGCCAGCTGGCAAATCTGCATGATTTGATGTGTAAATATTAAAAAGTGTTGATCAAAGATCAAGCAGGGGTGCAGAGGGAGTGCAGCACTCTCCTGATGGATGCCAGAGGACATTCATGTCCATACCAAAGAGTTACAGAAAACAACTAAGACAAGTTTCATTTGGGGCTACATATGTTTAAATTATAATAATATATTTGTTATTATTATTAGTTTTAAACATTTGGTGTATGTTGTTATATATTTGTGCACAAAAAGTTCATAACCTTGAAATATTTCCTTTTCATGCCTCTACAGTATCTGTTTTGAGTTGAAGTGACATTATTTTGATTGACAAATTTTGACTTTATTTGATTTATATTGATAAATATGATTTTGTAAAACCATTAGTTTGCTGCAGCGAAGCTGACGAACGTAGCGTGCAAAAGATCAGGATTGCAATTTCATAGAAATTGCAAAAAGCATTGTTGATATCTGTATTATTTAGATAAGATAACTTGGACTGCCAGTGTGCATATTACTGAATACTTTGGGTATTTTAATGGTAAATGGACTGTACTTATATACAGTAGCACCTTTCTATCTTATTGAGATGCTCAAAAGCACTTTACACTACAATCTGTGCCCTCATGGATTAGTCTCTTTAGAATGATTCGTTCAATTGGCTTTGTAAAGATCTAGTAGAGTGCTGTATGAATGGGTAAAAGAGGACACAGATTGTAGTGTCAAGAGTTTTGAGTGTCTTCATAAGATAGAAAGATGCTAAGGGTAAATGAAAAAGTACAGTCCATTTACATATACAGTATCTAGACAAAGGATAATCATTGTTTTATCACATTCATACACCAATGGGACACACATTGGAGGCAATGAGGGGTTCAGTGTCTTGCCCAGGGACACTTCAGCATGCGACTGCTGGTGGAATCAAACCAGCAACTCTCAAATTGGAGGATGACTGCTCTTACCACTCAGCCACAGCCGTGTTCATCGTCATAGAAATTCTCTCAGCAATAATTAAATGTGCACACAGCACACCCCAGCTAAAACACATTCTGTGATTCAGTTTCAGTTCAGTGACTGAATGCACTTTGCTGTGCTCTGATTTTTTTTAATCATTAAAGGTGCAGTCTGCAGTTTCTGTAGTGCAGTCTGTAAGTTTTCTAAAAATATATTTTTAACATATTTCTTCACTTTGTCACTATCTCCTGACAGACTGATGTTAGACAAAGTAATCTCTGAAAAAAAACTATAGTCCCCTTGCTTCTCCAGGTGTTACTAAAAGCATTTCTAAAAAGCCACAGTGACCCGCCGTTAACCAGCCAATAAAAACAGAGTTTGTAACCAGCCAATAAAAACAGAGTTTGTAACCAGCCAATAAAAACAGAGTTTGTAACCAGCCAATAAAAACAGAGTTTGTAACCAGCCAATAAAAACAGAGCTTGAATTTGAATCAGCCAATAAAAACAGAGCTTGAATTTGAATTTCAGCAGAGCAAGGGGGAGCAGAGCCATATATGGCTCTGAGGGGGAGGGATCAGAATGCTTTGCCTGTTGAAATTTTTTCTAAGTGCTGCAGTTCTACAGAAACTGCAGACTGAACCTTTAATGACAAACTGATGACATCTAGTCATAGATCAGGATTCATACAGAACTAGTTAAAAGTATAAACTGAAGAGAAAATAACTGAAGTATACAGGCAACCATATAAAACTGTCTTCTTTTTCAGCTTTCAGCTTTTCCCTCTTCAGGGGTCGTAGCCACAGCGAGTCGTCCTCCATCTCACTCTGACCTCTTCATCCTCTGTTCTCGCTCCAACTGCCTCCATGTCCTCTCTAACCAGATAAAACTGTCCAAATTGAGTACATTTGTTATTTAGTTATGCTTTATACAGCTAAATGTATAGGCCACAACATAGACTTTTCAAAGCTCTTAAATGTGTATGGTTAAATATAAAAAATAAATCAATCCCATCAAATACTCCTTTGAGATCTAACATGGTTTAAAACACTGGTTCTTAACCCCAGGGGTTCGATGAGCTGGTCTCAGGGGTTCGGCGAAGCCTCTGCCCCGGATGTAAAGACACACTAGTGTAAACACCGGTGTGACCGGTGTTGCCAGATAGAGTCCCACCCGCCCAAAGCACTCTCTACACAAACCCACTTTGAGAACCTTTTAAACTTTAAAATGTTCTCAAAGTGGGTTTGTGTGAATCATTGTTTTCATGACTCAATGCAGCCATTTTCAGCTTTTCTTGTATTCTGCAGTAAAGCTATCCAAATATACAGAAAACTGAATTACGGAGAAGTGAAACAAAATTGCACAACAGACTTCCTTCATTTCAAATTAAACCTTAAGCTTGAAGTAATGTTCAGATCTGCTGCTTTGCCATGAATGTTGCAGGAATCAGCTGACTCCATTAAGTCTGAGAGCAACAGAAACAACCGAAGAGACCCCGTCCACTTCCCAGAACGCAGACGTCCACTTTCCTCCTGGACGGCCCTCTGCAGACAACATTGACTCGGTGTGTGCCAACCAGAAGCTTCGGCCTCTTTATACCACCAAGTGCATGTCCAGTTCAGGCAACGAGCTGCTGGCTCGTCAGGTGAAGACCATCAACCGTTTGGAGAAAGAATTCAAACGCTGCTGCAAAATGAAGAGCGGGGCCTCCTCCGCCTGTGCTGACCAGAAGGTAAAACAAGTGGAGATTCAGTAAGCTTTCTATTTGAACAATTTCTGATTATACATTTAATTTATTTGAAGTGGCGGGAGGAGATGAACAAGTATTGTTCGGCTCGGAAGGGGGATCAAGTGGATTCCCACTGTTGTAGGGGTAAAAAGGCGACTGATCGATACAGCTGCTTCCAGACCAGTTCTCCAGACCCACACTATAACAGAACTTCTGCCACTGAAGAGATCTCCTTTGACAAAATATGTGACATTCGCAGGATCACGAAGACCAGGTAGGATTGTGCAGCATCTCTCTCTCACTGTCTGGTTTCATTTGATGTCAAAGTTATAATGTAAATAGCTTTGAGCAGCTGTTCAGACACAATGGGATTGTGTGTAGATTTCCTTTTAGGTTTCCTCTGAAGACTTTTGTGGAGCAATGCTGCCCCCTGCCGGGAGAAAACAAGAACACCTGTTTGGAGCAGAAAGTGAGTTATCAAACTGGAAGTGAATCAGTTCAAATTAAAGCAACCCAAATGACTTTCATACAATATATTTACCCATTTTTCCACGTGGCCTTGTTTTCTCAATGATATCAGCTCGAGGAAACATCCCAGAACTTGTGCTCCTCAAACAAGACTCCAGCTGTTCGACATTGCTGCAAGATGCAATCACGTGAAGGGATTCCACAGTGTCTGTCCAAAGTCGTCATGGATGCCATCACCAGAGTAACACGTGTCCAGAGGCAGAAGAAGAAAATATGCCCTAAACATTGAATCCATTGTTACCACTGAAGAAATTGAGAAACGTGCTCCAGAAGTTGTTTCCAATCACTGAAGACAATGAAGTAATGCAGCACAAATCCCATGTTGAGGTCTGAAACAGGAAAACTGTATTAAAACTATAATTCTTCAAGCTTCATTTACTGCCAGCGTAAATTAACATGAAGCATTGTTATCTTTAAGAATCAAATCAAACACCTTCAAATGCACTCCTTCACACTACTTTCTTTTCATTGTTGCTTTTTGCATACTGTATTTGAATAAAACTTGTTTGTTTTTTTAAACATAGATTTGTATCAGAAGTTATTTTAATAAAAACCTTTTAAAGGCTTTTCTTGTGGGTTTTTTGTGGGACACATTGCATGACAGGTTGGATTTACTTAACATTTCAAATGCAAGTTAATTAAAATGTCATAGCTGCTCGTTTGCAGGACATTCTCTAACTTTTTCTGGAATGATGGCCAGGCAAAGATCAGTCCACCATCAAATCTTTTTATCTTTTATTCCAGATAAGATCTGTTATACCTGATGGATTTTTATCATGAATATAGTCTTGTATTTTGGACTGAACACAACAGTACTGTTGATGGAACCACACCTGCACCCAGACTCTTGCACCACGAAGCTGTTATGGGTGCAGTATGGGCAGTGCTGGACTGGCCATCGGGCATACCGGGCAAATGCCCGCTGGGCCGTCGGTGATTTTTGGGCCGCCCGGGCGGTCCTGTCATGAACCAAAAAAATAAATTATAGCTATTTTTTTGTCAATCGCGACGGCCGATTGGTTGATTTTCTTGAACGACATCGAGCTAATCCAATGAAATCTCTCAGCACTCTTTGGCGGCCCGACCAGCCCCTCCCCTTTAGACCAATCAATCAGTCATACACAGAGAGGAGAAGACGACATGGAGAGCAGCAAAAAGCGAAAAGGAGGCGCCGAAAAAAATAGGATTAAAAAGAGACAAGCCCTTCAGGCAGATGCTGCAAAATGTATAAAAATAACCCAGATGTTTGCTGGTGGCTGTGGAGCGGCCACCTCAGCAGCAGCAGCCACAGGTGCCGACAGCGGAGGTCTGCAGGTGGATGAGGCCGAGAAATGGCGACAGGAGAGCGGGAGACCCGCGGCAGCCGCAGATGCCGATGCGAGCGTGGGAAATACTCAACTTCAGGTAAGAAGTGATGAAATACACATGACTGTTGCTGCTGAAGAGGTCTAAGGTGACATTTTATTGATGTAATGAGTATATAGTCTGTGAAAATATTACTCAGTCACAAACTTTGTACAATTTTTATACATTTTAATATTGGTAAAAAGTAATGTCTTACTGTCTCCCTCTATTCCTGCCTGTCCAAATTTCCAGGATCCTTATTATACAATGTACATTGTTCAGGAGGTTAACTAGACCAAGCAGCCTTTTGGTTTCAGGCTTTAACATGACTGGGAGGATGGTGTAGTAAGTTTAAGTTCATTAGACAAGTACATATACACCAACAAGACAATGTTTGTTATGTTATCTTAACACAAAACAGGAATATATGGCTGATGGAAAAATAAAGTTTCTTTATAGAATGGTTGTTTGAGATTTTTAATTTCTGTGTTCCTGTTGTTACAATACAGAGCCATCAGGCTCTCTGATGGTTCCTCCTTTTTGAGGCATGGTATGGTATGGTTTCCTATAAATACTGTTTAACAAACACCATTATGTCATCTTAATAAACTATGATTTTATTCTAAGCACCTTGTTGGGTCAAGGGAAAACAGACATAAATACAAGCAATATCTAAGAGTGATTGCTGTTAGCACATCTTGCTCTGACTATAATCATTCTGACAGGGTGCCATGATAACATGGGTCATCATAGAATTACTGACTTAAATAAAAAAGTATCTTTTCATTACAGTTTGCAAGCACTGTCACAAGAAATTTGTTTCCATTCACGAGCGTCATTCTCTTTCCATCAATACCTGGTGGGCCACTCTGCTCAAAATGCCCGGGCCGATTTTTTGTCCCAGTCCAGCCCTGAGTATGGGCATTGTGCAAGGCTCCCTGAAAGTATTGTCTGCGTGGGAGCTTAATTATGTTGTTGCAAAATACCAATCCCGCCCTTACTTATCCATACCATTTAAAACCATTTTAACAGTTTAAATATTTGGATATGTTTCATATGTTCCATTTACTTTCTTTCATTTTTTATTTTATTTTTTATAATTCCACAACTGTATTTTTTTTACCTTTAACACCTTCACAGCTTTTTCATAATTGGGGTTGTAAGGTTTCTAAGCAATTTATTAAATAGAAAATGTAATTTTATAGCCTATTTGAATATTAAAGCATGAAATGCCAACTTTAAAAGGCTGTTTCTATTCCAGTCTGGCCATGCATTGTGCTAATTGTTTAACTGTTCCCCTTCCGGCCACTGGGGGCGCTGTGATGCTGCTGCATTCTAAAGTCAACCATCGGCGCTAATGGCGACTGCTGGAATCGCAGACTCGGGATCAACACTCCCGACAGGTACAATGTCAATTGTTTTTCTCTTATTAGCTGAAAAAACAAGATATAAAAAAATATTTCGAACCTTATATGGCAACCAATACGATGTTGTTCGGTGGCTATCGTTTTTCCTCGTTAGCAAGCAGCTAGTTAGCATCGTTTGATGAAGCGAGCGGTAGCTGGCGCGTTTAGCTTCTTCCAGACAGGGAATAAACCTTAGCGGCGGGGTTGCTTGAACTCATGGGTCGCAGAAGCATATACATGTACAGTAGTTATTTTTGCATTTTGGGAACATGTTAGTAACGTAGGCTAAATTGTGTGTGCGTGTGTTTGGTATCCAGCCGGGTATCGTTACCGTTATGTTTTTATAACATGATGCAGCTGTAGCTAAATTACCTTCAATAATATTTATAGGTTATTGAGTTCGCATCAGGATAATATTTATTGGTATTGTTTTCTCGTAAAATAAAGTTTTATTTGGATGACAGGAAATCGACTGGAGCAACCCCTACTACTTTTCACTCCTCTTCCTCACTATGGTGAAGAGAAAATCCTCTTTTCAGT
>JBBPBX010078804.1:0-16539 GCA_038048925.1 Garcialebias charrua
TGTATTTTATTCTAATCCATCCCCTCCCTCAGCACTGCCTTAACGTGTTTTCATAAAGGTAAACTTGTCGGCGTGGCTGTTTTTCAAACCTAAACCAGCGAGAAAAGACTGAGTGATGCGTTCAGAGGGTTGGATAAATATTTAATATTCCAAAGCCAGGCCACACCAAAGGAGCGCTGAAACATCACGATGAAACACTAAACGCATGCGAAGCTTACATGAGAAAAAAAATTCAACATTGTGATTTTTGCCTCCTCGTGTGGATTTGTCAGATTCCAGCTTCAAAGCTTTGGCTTCTAAAACTTGGCGAACAAAATGATTCCTGCGTGTTGTTGTTTCGGAGCTGAGCTCTCCGCCCAGGTCTTGTGTTTTAATGATTCTTCACAGTATGGGTCAGTTTTAGTTTTTCGTCTGAACCTTCGTGGCTCCTCTGGATTTCCAAACCGGTGGTCGATCCTGAACGTCGTCTCGAGGATTCAACCGCTAAAGAACGAGGCTGAAGTTACGTCTCCAAGTCTTAGGACTTGTGAAGAACTCCTACCTCCGTATTGTTTCCAAACGCGTTTGAAGCAAAGTGTGTTGCCGAACGTGTGCATATGAGAGTGTTCATACGTGGGGGTATTCAGGTTCCCCCTCCTCAGTGTGTGTTGTTGCTGGAGAATCGGGGGGTCAGCACATGCTTTTAATCAGCTCTCTGGCCGTTGTAGACATTTGTACGCCCCCCCTCCACTGCCTCGACCCCTCCCAGCATCCCTCTGCAGTGAAATTGTTTTGTCTCCCCTCTTCTGTGGGAGACACAGCTCACGTTAAGATTCCATACTCACTGGTTCCACACCATGGAAGGTCTGCACTTCACACAGAAATGCAGAACAGAAGCTCTGCCTGTAGTGTCGGCTAACGACTGAATTAGCTCTTCTTGTAATCACAGATAAATGTTCTGCTTCATTTACCAAGAAACGTAAAACATACATTTTCACAGGGAAATAAAACAACAAGTTGAGAGAGTTTTATATATTTAAAGAGAAATGACATTTTCTGTGAACAAACAGTGTTAATGTTGAAAGCTGAAAGAAAAACAAAATAAATAAAAAAAGAGAGAAAGAAGCATCTAATAAGAGCTGCTACAAATAAGGAGATTCATAAGTGGGACCATGCTGCTAAAAGATTTAAGGTGTAATCTGGATTCACACAAACTCTCAGTCCTTGTTCTATACATAGTTCCCACACACGTGACTGTTATTGCGCAATTCTGGAATTTTCGCCATTTTAGTAGTCAGAAAATGGCAGACAAACCAGCAAGCTGCCACCGGACGTGTCACTACTACATGCCGGTGCCACAAATTGAGCTTGCTGTCTCTCGGACAAACAGACGCGAGCAACCAGAGCTAAGCTAACGTCAGTAACAGACAGTAACAGAGGAGCAAGATCATGAAAAAACTGTTCAAATACACACAGTTTCGCAAAATTGTTCACATAGAATTTTGGTTTACCGGACAAAAAGTGATCGGAGCATATTCTTGATGTTGTCGAGGGCAGATTGATATTACACAGCCAGTAACCTACGCTGCCACTAGTGGTCAGGAAAGGAAGTACCACCAACAAAGATGGCGGAAAACCCAGGGCCGGAAATGCCACTTATGTGACGTCACATGGGAACTATAGGATCTGAGCGCAGCCTTTGATACAGTAGATCATCAAATTATTTAAAATAAATTACAACACCTGGTCTGTCTTTCTAGTACTGTTCTTCTGTGGTTCAGCTCCTATCTCACAGATAGAACATTTATGGTAAGTATGGATACGTGCTCCTCACAGATCCATGAAGCTAACTACGGCATCCCCCAAGGCTCTATTTTAGGCCCCCTACTTTTTAATTTGTACATGTTGCCGCTTGGTGGAGTCATCAGGAGCCATGGGATAAGTTTCCATAGTTATGCTGATGACACACAGCTATCCACAGTATTCCTGAGGGTGTCACTGTAGAAGCGAATGTGCATTGTACTTCCTGTCCGACACCGGAAGTGCCTGTATTCCATAGGCGGAGTATGGATCGCGGGTGTTTTTGAAAGTTATTTTCATTCATTTTATCGGAGCAAACACAGCTTTTGTTTAAACGGAACGTTTACTGAAATGTCCTACCGGGGTTCAGGTACCTGCTGTGCTGTTCGCGGCTGCACCAACAACCGGACCAAGCTAAATCTTTGGCTAAAACAACAGTGTTTTCAACACGGACCCAAAACAAAGAAAGAGTGTTCCTGCATCCTTCTCTATGGCTGTGTCTGCGCGATCAGGTAACATCTGTAATTTCTTTTTATTCAGGGAGGGTTTATTAATGAGAGTTTTGGATGATTTACTGTCTTAAAATGATATATGTCAGGCGCGACCGGTATTTTTAGCCGAGATAGCTGCTAATAAACCTTAGCCGAGAGGCCGGAGCAAACGCGTTCGCTATTTATGTATTTTTAAATTATGTCTGCGCGATCAGGTAACATCTTTTTATTCGGGGAGGGTTTATTAATGAGAGTTTTGGAAGATTTACTGTCTTAAAACGATAGATCTCAGACGCGACCGGTATTTTTAGCCGAGATAGCTGCTAATAAACCTTAGCCGAGAGGCCGGAGCAAACGCGTTCGCTATTTATGTATTTTTAAATTATGTCTGCGCGATCAGGTAACATCTTTTTATTCGGGGAGGGTTTATTAATGAGAGTTTTGGAAGATTTACTGTCTTAAAACGATAGATCTCAGACGCGACCGGTATTTTTAGCCGAGATAGCTGCTAACAAACCTTAGCCGAGAGGCCGGAGCAAACGCGTTCGCTATTTATGTATTTTTAAATTATGTCTGCGCGATCAGGTAACATCTGTAATTTCTTTTTATTTGTCCCTCCTCTTTTAACAAAACGAGTGGTGTTCCCACATTTTTAATGAACTAAAACAACAAAGTTTGGACTGTCTTCAACTGTATTACTCGCATGTAAACAAACGGTGTTTCCGGTCAACCGGAAGTCGTGTGCACATTTCGCGCAAAGCGTCATGGGGCGTAGGAATACTGTGGATACATCTCATTATCTCATGATGACCCTCGGCCAATCACTGCACTTTTTAATTGTATTTCAGACATAAAATCCTGGATGGCACAGAACTCCAGCTAAACCAGGACAAACAAGAATTTTTAATTATTGGACCTAAGGTTAAAAAAGAAAATACAATTCAGAAATTACAATCTCTGTCTTTAAAACCTTCTAAAAATGTAAGAAGCCTGGGGGTTCTTTTTGACTCTGAGCTTAATTTTATTCCTCATGTTAAGCATGTAGTCAAAACAGGATTTTATCATCTAAAAAAATATAGCCAGAGTCCGCCCTCTTCTTTCTCTCTCACCAATACTGAGACTTTGATGCACACTTTTATTTCTAGTCATTTAGACTACTGTAATGCACAGCTTTCTGGTCTCCCTAAGAAAAGTTTGTCCAACCTTCAGCTGTTAGAAAACTCTGCTGCTCGTGTGCTAGCCAAGACCAGAAGGCAGGCTCGTGTTACACCTGTTTTAAAATCCTTGCATTGGCTCCCTGTGCGCCTCAGGATTGATTTTAAGATTCTTTTAGTGGTTTTTAAATGTCTCAATGGTCTTGCACCATTTTATCTTGCAGAGCTGCTATTACCCTGCGAACCCTAAGGACACTAGGTCCTCTGGCACTGGACTACTAACAGTTCCAATAGTCAGAACTCACACGTAAGGTGAGGCTTCTTTCCAGGACTATGGCCCCAGGACCACACTGTTATCAGAAACATACTGCCAACAGCACTATGCTGCTATCTGTACCATGCTGCTAACAGCACCATGCTGTTAACAGAACTGCTAACAGGACCATGCTGTTAACAGTTCTGTTAATAGGACCACACTGTTAACAGATCCACACTGCCAACAGCACCATGCTGCTAGCTGCACCATGCTACTAACAGCACCACACTGTTAACAGAACTGCTAATAGGACCACACTGTTAACAGAACCACACTGCCAACAGCACCATGTTGCTAGCTGCACCATGCTACTAACAGCACCACACTGTTAACAGAACTGCTAACAGGACCATGCTTCTAACAGGACCACACTGTTAACAGAACTGCTAACAGCACCACACTGTTAACAGAACTGCTAACAGGACCATGCTTCTAACAGAACTGTTAACAGGACCATGCTTCTAACAGGACCGTGCTGGATCATGCTGCTAACAGGAACAGTGTTTTTATAACACTATTTTTATTATAATTGCTTTTTATTGTAGTATATTTTCTGTCTAAAAGAGATCTTTCTTGAAAATGAGACCTCGTGGCTCAATGAGACTACAGTACATGTATAAATAAAGGGTAAATAAAAAGACAGTTTGTGAAACAGTAACTAAAAGCTAATGAAATGAGTAAAACTGTAACCAAAAGCTAACTTTGGCTTGAAGCTAAAATTATCAAACTAAACTAACTAAGTAAAGGGGGCATTAAATATGGGATTTTCATGGACTTCAGTGGAGTTTGTTTATATTGAGTGTGGACTCGCATTTCAGCATTGAATACATCTGGAGAACTACGGGAGTAAACACTTTAAAACTGCAGCATTTGATGCGGTTCAGATGAACTTTTATTCTTTGACTTCATATTTTGTGATGAGAACCTTTAGGTGTCGCCGAGGTGTTAACCGGTTTGTGTTTGACCTGTTACAATCTGCAGCGGTCGTCGGTACACAAACCGTCCGGATGTTTCTGACCCGGTGACGGGTGCAGAGCTCAGTAGGTTTTATTTGCACGGCTGCACGGACCAGAGGAGGCCCAGCAGATGAGTCATGAACCGGGAAAGTCTGGGCAACCCCCGTAGAGGTCCGGAGCTTCTCAGGTACACATGGCCTCCAGGAGGGAAACGCCTGAGCCACGCCTCCCGTTTGGTATTAGGGAGGGGGTACGTGGTGGTAGCAGTGGTACCAAATACCTTCTGTGTACCTTGTAGGTAACCCTGGAGTGTTTCTTCCTCAGACATGTACACACACAGCTGCTGCCTGGGGTGACACAAGTGGAGACATTCAGCAAAAAAAGAGCAAACGGGCATTTCTGACAAACACGACGGGTTAAGACTTGAGCTTTAAACCTCCAGTCTTTAAACTGCGCCACTCCTCTAAATCCTGTCGTTCTAAAAGCCTCCAACAATAGCTCTGCTGTTGATCTGAGGTTTCATTCTTTGCAACAAGAGTCAGTTGGAGGTTTGTTTTGATGGGGAGGAGCTGAGAAACTTTAAGCTGCGGTGATTAAGGCATTAAGTCGTTAAATCGTCAAATTAAATCCAGGTGGCTGTCACCTGTGGGAGGCTTGCAGGGAGTTTTTGGCTTGATCTGGAGCCGTGTGCTCTGACATTTCATATTAGTAACTTTTTGAAACAGTTAGCCTGATTTTTAAAAACTGTAGACTCGCAGTCGCCTCCTCTGCTCCAGCTGTTTTGTCCCGTTCTTTGTTTTTGCTCCGTGGTTAGCTCTGGTCAGCGTGGGTGCTGCTGGTGGGGTTGCAGAGAACTGAAGGATAAGACATTTTACAGCTCGCACGTTTGTTTTTAGATTTGATGAAGGTTTAGTTCAAACATTTAACATCGACTCGTCCAGCGACCGCCTTCTCATGCTGTCCACAAAAAAACATGATTAAATTCAAAACAGACTGTAAAATTATGATTATAAAAGTCCTGTGAGCTGAAACCGTGTGGGATAGGGATAATCTGAGGAGCAGGAACTGCTGAGGTCTCTGTGCCAACTTTCCAAAACCGCAGAGCTTACACAACCCGACCGATGACAAGACAGGCACAGCCAAAGGAAGGAAGGGCTACATGACTGCGGCTCACCGTAGTGTCCCATATAGGCTTCCATAACTAACAGGACCTTCAGCCAACATGATAGATTCTCAGGCAGTTCAAGATGTTTCCATATGTAGAAGACCAGGAATGCATTTCACCGATTCGGGGATTTATTTGTGAGTTTTGGTGGTTGACGTTTGTGTTTTGGAGCGTTTGACCTCAATCTTTTTTTATTTTTATTTATTTATTTATTCATTTTACATTTGTTAAAAGGAAAAATCTTCTTTCATGAAATATTTAAAACAAGAGAAAAAAAAAAACATAAAATGAAAGGAGGCAGGAAGAAGAAAAAATCTTATTATACCTGCCCCTTTTTTTCAAAAAACCACTCAAAAAAACCACTCAAAAAAACCAATCAAAAATCTTCAAGCGGATATCGCTTTAGAAGTCCAAAACGTCACCAGATGGAATGTCAAATAAACTTAATTGTGTGGTTGTATGGAATACAGGTAGTCCCCGACTTACGAACGAGTTCCGTTCCTACGTGACGTTGCAAGTCGAATTTCGTCGTAAGTCGGAAAATACGTCCAAACTGCACCTTATACGTACAATTCTGTATTTTACCAAGCACTTGGCCTATCCTAACACAGTACCCTACATAATTATCAAAAAACGCATACATTTGGAGCCATAATGAAGGGAAAAAATAGTTAATAACCTACTGGGAGCTGGTGAAGCCTTCCTCCGCCTGTTAGCATGTTAGCTCATTGCTAAGCTGTAGCCTCTCTGCCTTGTAAACCTCCGGTCCAAACAATAAGGTCTCCTGTACTTCTCCACGCGCGGTCCAGAGTTTTACAGTAAGGTCTGTTAACATGTTAGCCCCTCCTAACCTCCTCTGCCTCCAGTCTGCCTGTAAACAATGAGGTCTCCTGTAATTTTCAGCTGTAATCCTCCGCCCTGTAATTTTCCATTGTCGTGGCCGCTAAGGTACACTCTCCCCCCTCCCTCCTGTAAATTTCCGCTGTCCTCCGCTGAGTTTCTGTACCGTATTTTTTGGTGTAAAGGCGCATAAACCGTGTAACTCGAAACAATGCTTTTCAGTGGGAGGGCGTTCGTAACCGTGAAACGTCATAAGTCGAGGCCATCGTAAGTCGAGGACTACCTGTATATTTAAAAAAAATCTTCTATAAACTGTCTTCTGATAACTTTTAACATCTGAAATGAACGTTTCCTTTGACATTAACCCTTTAAGGTAGCTTCTCACTGAGCTGCCACTCTAGGAGTCGAGTTAGCGTCTCAAAATTAACCCAATATTACAAGAAAATGGTTAAAAACAAATTGTTGCAGTCTCGCTGAAGTTGAATAGTGTTAGCGACCAGTTGGGCGTGCGCGCATTTTGAGCAGCATTCTTTGAAAACCACGGCTTGTTTTGGGGTGTTTGGCTTACAAAAGTATTTAGGCCATGCACATTATTTTATTTTTTTTTATATCTTTTTAAATAAATTTACTCATTTCAAATTTAAAAGAACACAAAAAAACTATTTACAACACCACGTGAGTAAAAAAAAAAAACATACAATACATGAAATGAAAGGAAGCAGAAGAAGATAAAATCTTATTACCGGGTATGTCTGCCCCTTCTTTAACAAAATTAATTCAAACAATCAATTCAAACAACAGTAATCCACAAAAGAAAAACATTACGTAATAAATAACTCATCATATTTTACCATACATACATTTTGATACCAACCAATTTATATATATTTTTCCAGAAACCTAATTTTATTCATTTTCTTAAACAATTATTATTTCAGATATCTACACTTTAGAAATAAGACGGAATGATAAACATAATAACAAAACAATACTTTATCTAGCTATTTAACGGTCACTCATGGTGTGCCACAAGGCTCAGTTTTAGGACACACTCTCTTTACAGTTTATATGAATAATGTAGATCAAAACATTCATGACGTATCCTTGCATCTCTGCCGGTGACAGTTGTTTACTGTCGAGCTAAAACAGTTGCTAAGGTTTTCCAGCTTCTACAGTTTGCATTTGACATCATCCAGTCAGACCTGTTCCATCTCAAACTGGTGCTATGCTGATAAAAACCAAAGGGATGTTGTTTTCAAACAGGAAGTTAGTACAACCATCTCTTCCTCCTATCTCATCCATGCATGGTATTCTTTTAGAGTTTGTGGATTCTTGCAAATATTTGGGAATTTCAGCTGATGCACATCTCTTTCAAGCCGCATGTTGAAAACTTGATAAAGAAACTGAAATTGAAGCTGAGCTTCTTTTTAACTTTACTCTGAATGCCAGGAAACACCTTGTAGCTGCTAGCCATTGATTATGGTGGCATTATTTGCATGAATGTTCCTGCCAGCTGCTTACAAATGTTGAATGCTGTCTACCATGGTGCACAAAGATTCATAAGTGGTTGTAACCACCGTACCTATCACAGTACCTTGTACTCATTGGTCAGTTGGTCATCATTGTCTATGTAATAACCTGATTATCTTTACAATCAGGATGGTTTTTGTTTACATTGATTGGAAAAAACATATTCTAACAAAAGAATTACAAAATAAAATAAAAAACATTCATTGCCTCAGTGCATTACAATAAAATTACATGTATTTTTGCTCTCCAACTGCAGGTTTACTTGTGGTTCCTAGAGTTTCCAAAAGCAGAATGGGAGGAAGATCTTTCAGTTCTCAGGCTCCTCTCTTGTGGAACCAACTTCCAGTTTCTGTCCATGCGGCTGACACATTGTCCAGTTTGAAGACTTTCCTTTTTGATAAATCCTATAGTTCGGGTTTGGTTGGGTTTCCTGAGCTATCCCTTAGTTGTTTAGACTGCTGGAGGACAAACTGACCACATTTTTTCACTCTGCTGCCGTTTTTACTTGATCTACGCTATGTTTTGTATTTGTACCAGTAATTTTTTTTCTATCCTTGATATGTGTTTTTTGTTTTTCTTCCAATAGGGGGTGCACCTGCACCTGGACCTGCCATTCTCTGTTCTTTTGTTTCTACTTCCTGTTCCTCTCAAACCCAGCCAGTCAAAGAGATGGCCGCTCGTCCTGAGCCTGGTTCTACTGGAGGTTTCTTCCTGTTAAAAGGGAGTTTTTATTTCCACTGTCTCCTTTGTGCTTGCTCAGGATGGGAGACTGTGACGAAGTGAAGATTCAACACAATCTGCTGCTTCTGCAGATAGATAACTTTTACTAATTGGCTTTTGATGTATGAATGTTTCCGTTCAGTGTTCTGACTTCTGTTGGAACTTGGCACTACAGGTAGTCCCCGACTTACAACGGTCTCGACTTACGACGATTCGACTTTACGAACGCCCTCCCATTGAAAAGCATTGTTCCAGTTACGCGGTTTATGCGCCTTTACACCAGAAAATACGGTACTGAAACAAAACTTACAGGAGGGAGGGGGAGCTTCACGTGCTGGAAACTTACAGCAGACCGGAGCAGAGGAGGTCAGGAGGGGCTAATATGGTAACTCTGGACCGCTGGACCGCATGTGGAAATACAGGAGACCTTGTTTTTTGGAGCGGAGGTTTACGAGGCAGACAGGCTACAGCTGAGCAACGAGCTAACATGCTAACAAGACGTTGCTGTAAACGCTGTGGGCCGCGTGAAGCTGCAGGAGCTCGGAGGTGCACGAGCTAACATGCTAATAGACGGAGGAAGAATTGACCATCTCCCAGTAAGAAATTAACTTTTTTTTTTCCTTCATTATGGCTCCAAATGTACTGTATGCGTTTTTTGATAATTATGTAGGGTACTGTGTTAGGATAGGCGAAGTGCTTGGTAACTGTACAGTACCGTACATGTACGTGTATATGGGGCGGCCAGTGTGTATGTGTTTTTCGACTTACGACGAAATCCGTGTTACGAACGGGCGCAGGAACGGAACTCTGTCGTAAGTTCGGGACTACCTGTATTTAAATAAACTGAATTGAACATCTGATGATGTCTTAGGTCAAACTTTCTAGCACCACTGTACTCGGATTCTGCTGTGCCACTCGTTTAGCAGAGCTTGACCTCCATGAGCGTCCTTGAGGCCCTGCAGCTTCACAGTCCTGGAAGGGTTCTGCACAGACTGTCAGCTGGAGGTGCAGAGAAATAAACTGAAAGTTATGCACCATAACTCATGTTCCCTGAAGGAAGGGAAGGAGGTGCAACATATGCTATGGGAATTGCACCCCCGCGCGATTATCTGAAGGAAGACATTCACGCCTTTACAGCAGGGGCATCAGCGTTGCGCCAGAGGCCCCGCCCTCTGGGTACTTAAGCCGCTGACGCCCATCCAACTTTCTCCAAGATGCACTTCACCGAGCTTTCAGCATTGAAAGGGCCAGATATGTTGCACCTCGTTCCCTTCCTTCAGGGAACATGAGTTATGGTGCATAACTTTCAGTTCCCTTTCAGTCATGTCTCTCGGTGCAACATATGCTATGGGAACGTAATTCATTCACACCCTTGAAATGCTCAGTAAAATGCATGCTAGTGTGAACGTCTGCCCTTGTTCAGCAGGCATCTCAAGGCTACTTTCTACTGTGTGTTAGAAAGGACAGCCTGAGTGACATCACACGCAGTGACATCCAAACTGTAATGCTTTGCAAAAGTGTTTATTGAACTCCAGTTCACCGCAGCACAAATATCTGTAACTGGTACACCCTTGAACAGTGACCACGAGGTGGCCAAGCCCCGAGTAGAGTGAGCGTGCACTCCAAAGGGCACCTGTTGACCTTTGAACGCCCTTTTTATAGCCTCAGTCACCCAGTGTGAGAGGCACTGCTTTGATAGGGCCTTTCTGGTAGCAGGTGCTGCAAAGCACACAAACAGTTGATTTGTTTTTCTCCATTCGGCTGTTCTCTGCATGTAAGTGCTTAAAGCTCTCACAGGGCAGAGAGCCTTCAGCCTTTCCTGTTCCTGAGTGAGGACAGGAGCAGGTGGAAAAGAAGAGAGATCAAAGTCCAGACTTCTAGGGTTTAAAGTCAAGACCTTGGGGATATATGCGGGATTAGGCCTTAAGGTGACCTTTGACCCGTCAGGGTCGAATCTGGTACACGTTGGATGTACCGACAAGGCATGGAGGTCACCCACGCGTTTCGTTGAGCAAAGGGCCAGGAGTAGAGCGGTCTTATAAGATAATAAATCTATCTTAATATTGCTCAGTGGTTCGAATGGGGGGTCACAGAGAGCCCCCAAGACCAGACTAAGATCCCATCCAGGGGTCAGGATCCTGCTGGGTGGTCTCTTTCGTAGCACGTCCTTCATAAATCTTATTATGAGTGGATATGCGCCAGGCGTCCTGCTTCCCCACCCTTCGTGACAGGCCGAAATTGCTGATAGAAACACCTTAATTGTTGAGAAAGAACGACCTTTTTCCAGTAAGTTCTGAAGAAAAGTCAGGAGCTGATTCAGGTCACATGAATAAGAAATAATATTTCTTTCTGTGCACCAAGCTTCAAAAATACGCCATTTCTGTGCGTAAAGAGATTGTGTTGACGTAGCTCGTGCGTTCTGGATGGTGTTTACCACATTTTCTGGCAGACCGGATGCCACCAGCTTGTTCCTTTCTGCCACCAAGCTGAAGTTTTCCACAGCTCCCAGCCTTGGTCTTGCATCAACGCGGATGCGTTCATCGTGCGCGCCGCAAGTCCCTGAGCTCTGTAGCATTTCTCGAGCAGAGAAGCAGAAGCTCGACAAGCTTTGCTGGGGAGAGTTGGTTTTGTCTCGGATAACTTGGGAGCCAGGTGAGACGCCAGTGTGTCCTCAATTTGAGGCACGTTGGCTATTCCCACTTCATCCATCCTGTCCACGTCGAGAAACAGCGAAAGTTGTAACAGCATGGGAGCTCTGGGCTGAGACCAGGTGCGAGTCAGCTCTGTGAGGAAGTCCGGGAACACGGGCATCCTTTACCTCGTGGCGGCCTACTGCTTTGAGTAAAAATAGTTTCCTGCCAACCTTGTGACCTGTTAACGAAGCAGAGGTTCTGGCCATGAGATCTGCAGCGTGTCCGTTGCTCTGTGACACAACTCGAACAGAGCAGGGATGGAAAAGTCTCCGGGAGCACAGGTATCGGGGTGCTGGAGAGATCTTCTCCCTCTTCCTCGTATTCGACATATGCGTCCTCCGCGGAAAATTTGCCTGAGGCTGAAATCGAGATCTCGTCCTCGTTTATCATGCCTCGAGTGTCAAATTCGACTGTTAAGTCCACCATGGGAGCCAGCACATCAGGGCTGTCGCCCCGTTCGACTCGTGTGCTGTCATCCAGAGCCATGTTCTCGAGCTCCGGCGTGGGAGTGAGGGGCTCAGTGGTATCCGGGTCCGTTGGCGCTGCAGCGGCACCCATGGCCTTGGCAACGAAGTCCGCCCGGTGCCTCCTCACCGCCTCCAGCATCTGGCTGCAGTGTGGGCAAGAGTCGGGCACATCCAGCGCCATTTTTGCGTGCAACATCCCCAAGCAGACGGGACAGGCCTCGTGGGTGTCCGTCGCTGAGAGGGAGAAACCGCATCTGCTAGGGCAGGCACGCGAGGTTGGGCTCGCCGTCCTGCTGGTTTTCCTTGGAAGTCTTGTCTTTCGCTTTCCTTTCTCCAGAGGCATGTCCGAGATAAGATGAGCGAGTCCTTCCAAAATCCTTTTTCTTTTATTTTGAGACGTCTCTTCCATCGCGTCGCTTTCGCTGGCTAGGCCTCTACGAGTTAGCAGGGGTAGTGGTTGTTGCGCAGTTAGCGTCGTCGAGCGAAGCAGTCTGCGGAGAGAGGAGAAGAAAAAACTTCGGGGTTAAGGGAAAATGTGCCGGACTAGCTTTCGCTAGCCCAGCAGTATGCAGGAATAATTCTCCGTACGCTCTGTGTAGGGAGCAAGCTCACCTCTGGTTGAGCGATGAAGCAACAGAGAAGTCCCGCGAAGAGAGGTAGTTCAGGTTTAAGCGAGGTGAAGGGCAAAAAGAGAAAGTTGGATGGGTGTCAGCGGCTTAAGTACCCCTCTGGCGCAACACTGACGCCCCTGCCGTAAAGGCGTGAATGTATTCCTTCAGGTAATCGCGCGGGGGTGCAATTCCCATAGCATATGTTGCACCGAGAGACATGACTGAAAGGGAACTTTATTCTTCCTCCTCTATTGTCTGGATCTTTGCGTGTTTGTCCAGTTGTGGTCAGAAGCATCCACTCATTGTGAGTGTAACTATTTTAATTTGGATATTTTAACACCTTCTGTGATTTGTAAAAACAAGAATTGGTTGCAAAAGTTTGAATTTATTGTGGATTTCTTTTAATCCACAAAGTCAAAATAATTTATACAGGCTGAAATATATCGGCCTACATGAAACTACTGACAGGCGAGAGCTTCTAGCCTCTCGTTAGTGATGGTGACTGACTGCAGCTGGATTTGTTTGACAGAATTTACACACATCAGTCACCTGCAGATGAAACAGGATGTTTAGGAACCATCCAGGCTCCAGTCTGCCCACAACTGGAACCTGCTTGAACACCAGAGACCCTATCCAGCTGTGAAGCCAATATTACGCCGCCATGGACTGAGAGGACTGAGAAGCTCCGCCTCCAAAAGCTGCACCTTCAATCTGGGCTGAAACCTGCAGCTGTCCACACGGTCGTCTTCTGGAAACAGTGTGATGTCAGATGAGATGAATGTTAGTCTGTTTGGAGAAGTCGAGTTCAGACCTCAGAGAACTGAAACAACTGCCAGCATGGTGGTGGCAGCATCATGCTGTGGGGCCATTCTGCTGCCAGTCGTACTGGTTAAAACTTTGAAATTAACTTTACACTTATTTAGTTTATTCAGTGTAATACTGTCAAAGTGCACAAATCTCGTATGTTTCCTTGTATGTTTATGAAAAATCCCGTGTTGCACGTGTGAGCAGCTGTTGGTGCCGTCTGGTCACAGACGGAGACTGACCTGACGACCTGCACTCGATTCTTTCCAGATTATTGCCTTGTTCTCACCTGCACTCACGTTCCACGCCGGGAGCCACAGACTCCAGAAGACTGGTTTTACGCTCGCGTCCATTTCGAGGGTTTTCAGAGGGAATATGTGTGACCATTACGAGCGTGTCGCCAGGTTTGTGTCAACATTTCCGATCCTCCCTCGGTGCTAATGGCCGAGCAGTGACTCATTGCCATGGCAATGGTTAACCGAGCCAGGATGGTGATGTACGCAGGTGAGCTCTTCCAAGAGAAACACTCTGACGTTTATTTAAAGTTCTCCCTCCCTTTGCTCTGGCTCCTGAGAAGTGTTCTGTGGTGAGACCCCAGGGTCACTCTCAGTCTCTGCTTTCTACATTTGGCGTTGGCGTGGCAACATATGGCACCTCACTGGACCTGGACTGATCCTCACCAGGAGCTGGTTCACTGTTAGTCCAACATTAAATTCAAACAATGTTTGGTGTTTTAAGACCAGAAATCCTGGACAATTCTGTCACTGAAGGTCAAATTCAGACCAGAGTTACAGAAAACACACAGAATGTCCTGATGCATGCTCAACACAGAACGTATTGTTTACGTTTGTGACGTGGAGAAGCTACGATGGCGTCTAAAATGGACAACGGCTCAGAGCCGACTAAACTACTGCAGGCCTGACTGGATCTGTCACAAATTAGTTTTAATATGTTTTCAAAAACTTAAAATAATTCAAAAGTATTGTTAATTTCATTCACACCCACATACATGTACAAAGTACACTACACACTATGTATAGATTCAATTCACTTTATTATAGCACCAAGTCACAACAGAAGTCGTCTCAGGGCACTGAATAGAAACATTCATATTTAAAAATAATAATTTAACGTTACTTTTCTGAGGAGCAGACTGCTTTGAGTTTATCTCCATCACAGAACTCTCATCTTGAGCAAGCATGAAGGCGACAGTGGAAAGGAAAATCTCCCTCATGAGGAAGAAACCTTTAGCAGAACCAGGATCAGGACAGGAACAGATACACAATGGCAGGTTAAGAATCACATGTTAAGATAGAAATAGTATCAAATGAAAACTATTCAATTTTAACAATTAATTTAAGGAAATGAGGTCAATTTGTCCTCTAGTAGTCTAAGTCTATAGCAGCACAACAAGCCAACCCCAACTATAGGATTTATCAACAAGGGAAGTCTTAAAACTGGACAATGTGTCAGCCTCACGGACAGAAACTGGAAGTTGGTTCCACAAGAGAGGAGCCTGAGAACTGAAAGATCTTCCTCCCATTCTGCTTCTGGAAACTCTAGGAACCGCAAGTAAACCTGCAGTCTGAGAGTGAAGTGCTCTGTGAGGAAAATGTGGAACAATAAGATCTGATGGAGCTAGGTTGTTGAGAGATTTGTAGGTTAGAAGTAAGATTTTGAATTCTATTCTGGATTTGACAGGGAGCCAGTGGAGAGAAGCTAAAACTGGAGAGATATGATCTCTCCCACTAACTCCAGTTAAGACTCTGGCAGCAGCATTTTGGATCAACTGAAGATTATGGATGGAAAGCGCCCCTGGCACGGAACGGAGCAATTTGGTTGGGACGCGCTGCAGGAGGAAGCCTACAGGACATATCTGTATCTTGTTACCTTTTTTTTTTCTTTTTTTTTTACATTTAATGGCTTATGAATATTATTATTATACTTTAAAACAAATTTTTTATTATTATTTACTTTTTTTTAAAAATAATCAGCCTTTCTCAGGGCTATTTAGTCAAAACAGAAAGCTCAGATGTTTGACCTTTTTGGTAATGGCCGCCGTTACTGCAGTGAATCAGCAGGTCACATGACCCATGCATACTCAAGCTGTTTTATACAACTCTTAGTCCTTTATACAAATTGAACTGAAACTATCCATTTATGAATCAAATCAAATCAAAGTTTATTCAGAAATCACCTTTCTCACAACGGTGTGAAACACAAAGTGCGTTGCAGATAACAAAAAGTAAATAAAAGCAACAAACAAGTAAACAAACAAGCAAGTAACCAAAACATATTCATTTAAAAAGTGCAATAAAATGTAAAGGATTGAAAATTGACAATAGAGACACAAAGAAACTGAAAAAACTGCGGAAACACCAGAGGTTGGCATAAAAATCATAAAATATTAAAAACATGAGTTCATAAATCTGAAGCTCATGAAACAAAGTAAGAAAAGAGAAAATTAGGGTAACAAAAGCTGAAATAAGATTGTTTTTACTAAAATATTTTTAAAAGTCAGGCAGACTAAATCAAGTAAAATAGATTAAATTTAATTTATATTCAGTGAAAAATATAATTAGAATATGATGAAACAGATAAAACTTAATTTACATTGTGAGTAAGAAAAGAGATGAAGAGGAGGTGGAGTGGATGAGACGGCTGTCAGGAGCTTCGTTTTATAAGATGAGCCAGTCGAGTATGTGGTGCTGGAGCTGATTGCTCAAAGGAACTACAGCAGCAGCAGAGTAACTGAAGGGACTGGGCAGCTCATAAAGAGAATGACTCCAGTCAGAGTCAACAAATGATAAGGACTGAGTTGCTGTCCGGATCGACGGCGATAAGAAACTGTGCTGATGATGAGATGGAGAACAGGTGTGCAGGCTCTCAGGCTCAGGCGGCCTCACACCTGCTGAGCAAACACATCCACTTCCTGCTTCTTTTATTTACACACAAAACAAATAACTTTCCTGTCCCTGCTATTAAATCATCTTTGGGAGGTTAGTGTGTGAAT
>JBBPBX010078805.1:0-16539 GCA_038048925.1 Garcialebias charrua
TTTAAGCGGTGGCACAGTGGTGTCAGGCTCGACACATCTGAAAGTTTGGTACCAAAGAGAGGCAGCACGTCCGTTGTTTGGAATTATTTTGAACCTGCCTTGCTGCTGTTGAGACCTCTCGAGGTAACACCACGAATCTTTATCAACACTTACATAACACCACAAAGCCATTTACGATAGTTGCATGGCTAGAATCCAACGAACCAGTGTTTCAACGACCAGTAAGCCAAGTGGCAGCCGACAGGGATCACTGACCGAGCTGTTCGAAGGCGTTACTCCATATGAACAGAATTCAAAATGGCACGCGGAAATAACTCGAGCAGTACTGGAGTTCATAGTGAAAGACATGATGCCCATTAATAGTGACCCAAGCCTGGGTTGACAGCTTTGGTAAACACAGTGGATAAGCAGTACAGCACACATTTTAGTCAAACTGCTATCCTGGAGCTATTAAAAAATGTAGAAACAGCTGCAGCGGAGCTGAAAACAGTTGAGTTTTTAGCAAATGACACAGATTTATTGCTTGTGTGTGTTGAAAAATACATAAGAAGACATTAATAATCACAAAATTGAGGCAAAAAATTGCAATTAGAATATTTTCCAAAATCGTTCAGCCCTATATAAACAATTGTGTGTATTTTCATTAATTCATTCAACCTTTATTTAGTCAGGTAAATCTCATTGAGCCTCGAGGGCTCATTTACAAAAGCGACCTGCTACAAACTAAAGAATGATGAACAGCAATGGTAGAATTTCCTTAAACAACAAAAAACAGAAAAACATAGAGAAATACTGTACAAAGTGAAATGCAAAGTATCAAAACTAGCAAAACACCACAAGGTAGATATGATGATTTTATTTGTTTTCTCAGGGACAGTGCACAACAATACATTGACCTACAAAAACAGGAAAGATGCATTGTGCCAGGTTATAGTAATAATATTAGATTAACACAACATTCATAAAAAGGTAGGATATACAAGGAAAGCAGGAAGAAACAGGAACTTACTCGCATTAGAATTTGTATTTGTATACCGGTACTTGTATTTGTACATCAAATTAACTCACTGTCACTTTTAGTCAAACTGAACGCATCACATTTTTAACGCATCACATTTTTAGATTCCTGGCTTTTCAAGCTACACTGTCAAAACGAAATCCTCCTGATATTCAACAGCTCCAGATATATGGCTCCATTTGTCTTGTAACACGGGACACTTTTAATTTAAACCATGCAACTAGTCTGGAACTGGTCATCATATCAGGAGGATTTCTGTATCAAATGTGATCTTAAACACCAGGAATCTGAAAACGAGTCAACTTCAGTTTGACCAAATATGACTTCATCCCTGATTTGAAGTGGCGGATTATATTTGAGGGTATAATTCATTCAACCTTTACTGTATTTAGGCAGGCTAATCTCAATAAGCTTGTGTTCTGTTTATAGTGTGACTTGTGAACATCTGTAAAGTTGATTTTCTGGCTAACTTTGACAAATGTATGGTCCATCCATCTGCCTATTTTTATTTCCTGCTTCTCCCCTTCCAGGCTGCTGGGGCCCACCTCTAACTGTGCAGGTGGCAATCACCCATCCACACTCTCACTCACACCTAGGGACAATTTAAGGCTCTTTCAGAAGACAGTTCTGTGAAACAACTGCACAGGCTCTTCAGTTCATGCTCCCTCCGACAGTTCATAACTCACCGATGGAGCCGCTCCCTTCCCGTACAGCAAGCAGAGCGGGATCAGAAGACGCATATAAAAAAAAACCAAAGCTGCTCTGATGTGTTGCTCCATGGATTACACGTGCTACGGATATTTTATCATAACCACGCATCTGAAGACGAGGCGAACGGACGTGATGCAGCGATTGTCCGTACGTTATGCAGGATGTTTATGTGAAATGTGAAGTTGCAGCGTTTCATCCTCCACATGTAGAGCGAGGAGCTCGCGGGTCTCAGAATCACCCGTTAGCCATTGTTGGATGCAAAGATGACAAAATACAGCTCGTTTGAGAAAGTGGAAAAAAACCAAAAGTTCAAATCAAAAGGAGTACAGCTGAGGTGTTTTGAATTTTAAATCCCGCGGCTCGATGGTTGAGCAGCAAAGCCAGCTCACCTTCTCAGATATCGACAGTTTACAGGCCTGTGACTACCTCGCTGGAGGTAAAGAGGCGCAGCAGAGGTGGGGTGTTTCAGTCCCCCCCCCTCTGCCTCCATAGGTCTTCTGAATGGACGGAGGTAAGGAGAAGACATGTCGGTCCTGGACTGAAGCGTCTTGTGAATGAGATTTTAGAGTTAGCGATTACCTTCTGGTTTGTGGGAGGAAAGCAGAGAACTCGCACACGTGTACAGGGAGAACATGTACCGTAAATTTCAGCATATAAGTCGCAGTTTTTTGCCTAATTTGCATGTCTTGCGACTTATGCGGCCAAGTGACATGTTTATGGATTTTTTCCCATATTTTTAGACCAATTTTTGGCTGAGATATGACCGTTTCCATTCATTCTGACTGAAAAAATGGAGCAGTACCTCTTTCGGTCGCTAGGGTCCACCGAGCGTTCCCAGCTCATGTGTCCGACAGCAGCTTCCTCTGCTCGGACTCACTCTGTCGCAGCACGGCCTCCTGCTCTCTGGAGCTCTGAACTACTGTTACCTCAGTGTTTGACTGTTAGCAAAATAGCTCAAGAACCACAGGACATGTTTTGATGAAACTTACAGAAAGTAATCACTGGATGGACATTTACAACTGATTAGCTTTAGGAGATGTTTGAGCTCAAATTTGATGTGGTAGTAGCTGTGGTAGCTGTTACCTCAGGAGTTGGCAGAACTCTTCACCAGCGACACAGAGGATGAAGAATTCAACAGGTTTGAATAAAAATAAATAAATAAATAGGCGTTTCTGTCATCATTATGGGCGGGTGAGCGTGTAGTTATTTTAAAGCCGCTTTATTTCGTCGGCTTCATTTTGCCATGTTTTAACCGTCAAAGTGAACTTATTAAGAAAAGTTCTGCTGAGACACACTTTTACTATAATGTCAGCAAACAAATATATTTTTTAAGGTGTTTATCTTGTTAAATTTTAAAGAGATGAAGGTTTCTGTTCGCTGCGCGTGCACGTTTTGTTGATCCGACTTAGCGAAACTATTTAAATACAGCTGATTTGACCATTACGTGCATTTATTACACAATTTAAAACATAATTGGACTGATGCGACATATACGGCGGTGCGACTTTTAAGGCGACAAGTACGGTAAACTTCAACCAGAAGGGTTCTTGCTGAGAGGTGGCAGCTCTAAACACCCTCACATTTATGATATTGTATACTATTGTGAGATTTAAAATATATATATTTTTTAAACTTGTGACATAAAGAAGAAACTTTAAACGTTTCCACGGAAATCAGTGCCTCCAAAGTTCACATGAACTCACAGCAAACCTGCTGCTGCCCCCTACAGGTGGAGAAAGGAACACACTTGTAACGTGAGGACTTACACTTCAGAGAGGAGTTTTCTCTTCTTCAGCTCGTTCTTCTCCTTCTCCTCCAGCTGAGCACAGCTGCCCGTCTGCACCACGAGCAGCTTCTCTCTCACCTGGTCGTTGATGCTGTCCACCTGCGGGCCGAACAGAACCACACACACCTTACAGAGGAGAAGACGCCTCAGAAGGTACACAATGACAAGTGGGTCACCTACAGCTCTGAATATCCTGGGGCCTCCTTCGTGGGACTTGTCCACGCGGATCCACTTGTTGGACATGGCCTTGCTGAAGCCGATCTTCCCGAAGGAAAGTTTCTTCCGAAGACAAAAGCAGAGGGTCAACAACTGGAACACATCTGTAGAAAATCCGTTTCCAGCAGTTGGTGTACTGACTCGCTACACTCCAGATACAGATGTGAACGAGGCGCTGCCTGCACGCCATTATACAAAGACTCAACACTTTGACCACGTGAAGAGTAAAGACTCATGGCATTACAAGAGGTGACAACTTTACCCTCTGGGTTTGTATTTCTATTTGTTCCCTGCATCTTACACACTGCATGTGCTGGAGTCTAAGCAGTCAGTGACTCATTCATTCGTGTTCATCTGCTCATACAGACTCATGTTCGTGCTGCTGTTTGGAGTAATGTTTTTCTATGATATTAGTGCTTAGTGTATTGTTAGTTGATATGTTTCTCAGTTCATATCTTAGATGTTATTACTGTTATTATGTTATTAGATGTTATTACTGTTCTTCTTTTACATGTTTTTGTTGGATGTAACTGGGACCCTGTGTACATAATTACTACTGTTTACATTTACACTACTTTTATATCTACACTACTGCTGATACATATACTTACAGTATTCTCTGACTAGCCTTATTTAAGGATGCCCAATGTGCCTTACTGCATATGCCACTTTGCCTCTATACCAACATCAACTACCTCATACATATACTGTGTACATTAACTCATATGCTGCTGTGCCACTCTTTGCAAATGTCAATGCAAGAACCTTCAGTTTAATCAAAAAGGCGTTCAATACAAGATCAACAGAAAACGTTTCGACTCCTATCCAGGAGGCTTTTTCAATTCACTGAAAACAAACTGTGAGAGTTTGGAGTTATAACAGAACCACGCACCATCATATGTAAATTGCAAGCTGAGGTAACACATACATGTAAATTGACAGATCACACCTTAACAGTAGGGGGTTCCCTTGAGGTCTCTGACAGAAGACACAACACTGTATGTAAATTGACAAAAAACACATCCCAACCAACAACAGAGGCTTCTCAAAGAAGTTTGTTAGTCTAATTCACAGACAAGACACCTCTGCTACCATCCGGTGTAAAACGTTTCGGAATCAAACCCAAAACTGAGTTATAAGTCTTAGAAAGTTGAAATCTCAGACCTCCTCCTCTGTTAAGAGAAGGTTTTTCTCTCTTAACATAAACAGCTTCCTTCACACCCCTCTCAAACCATCTGTGCTCTCGGTCCAAAATTTGCACATTCTGGTCATCAAAAGAGTGACCCTTGTCCGAGAGGTGGAGATGAACAGCTGAGTTTTGTCCAGAGGAGGTTGCTCTCCTGTGTTGGGACATTCTTCTGTGGATGGGCTGCTTAGTTTCTCCAATGTAACGGTCTGGGCAGTCCTTGCTGCACTGGACTGCGTACACAACACCACTCTGTTTGTGTGTGGGGGTTTGGTCCTTAGGGTGGACCAGCCTCTGTCTGAGAGTCCTGCTGGGTTTGAAATGTACTGGGATGTTGTGTTTGTTGAAAATCCTTCTGAAATTCTCTGAGACTCCAGCAACATAAGGAATGACAATGTTTTTCTGTCTGTTAGTCTTTTTCTGTTCATTATTGTGTTTAACAGATTTCCTTGCTGACTTGACAAAAGCCCAGTTGGGATATCCACATGTTTGCAGAGATTTTTTGATGTGTTTCTGTTCCTTTTCCTTCCCTTCTGTCCTTGTGGGGATGTGTTCTGCCCGATGCTGTAAAGTTCTGATGACAGAAAGTTTGTGCTCCAGTGGATGGTGAGAGTCAAACAGGAGATATTGGTCTGTGTGGGTTGGTTTTCTGTAAACTTCAATGTTGAGACTGTCATCTCCCTCCATATGCACCAAACAGTCCAAAAAAGGCAGCTTATTGTCGTTAGCATCCTCTCTGGTGAACTTGATGTTGTTATCAACAGAGTTAATGTGTCTGGTGAACGCTTCCACCTCCCTGGCTTGGATTTTGACACAGGTATCATCCACGTATCTGAACCAATGGCTTGGAGTTGTCCCCTCATAGGAGTTAAGGGCTCTCTGTTCCACTTCCTCCATGTAGAGGTTTGCAACAATGGGTGACACTGGAGATCCCATGGCACAGCCGTGCTTCTGTCTGTAAAAACTGTCATTGAACTTGAAATAAGTGGTGGAGAGGCAGAGATCCAGCAGGGTGCAGATGTGGTCTGGGGTTAAGTTGGTCCTTTTGTCCAAATCCTTGTCCTGTAGAAGTCTTTTTTTGACAGTTTCTATTGCTTCAGAAATGGGTATGCATGTGAACAGGGAAGTCACATCATACGATACAAGAGTTTCTCCCGGGGTCAGCTTCAAATGTTGAACTTTGTTGGTGAAATCAATGGAGTTTTTAATATGATGAGGTGTGTTTCCAACCAGAGGAGCTAAAATACCAGCCAGATGTTTAGCAACATTGTATGTCACTGAGTTCATGCTGCTCACGATGGGTCTGAGAGGTGTATCTTCTTTGTGTATTTTTGGAAGTCCGTACAGTACTGGATAGGAGTCGAAACGTTTTCTGCAACAAATAAAGTCCAGTTGATCTTGTATTGAACGCCTTTTTGATTTGATCATGTCCTGGACGACTGAGAATCTTCACCAGCAACCTTCAGTTTATTTTATAGATATACTTTTTATACTATACTATGCAAAAACTCAGGACAGTATTACACTTTTATTATTTCATTTTATGCTTATGTTCATTAAATGTTTAGTGTTTTAGTGTTGGTGTAAATTTTCATACTTTTATACTACTATGCAAAAACTCAGGACAGTGTTACACTTTTATTATTTCATTTTATGCTTATGTTCATTAAATGTTTAGTGTTTTAGTGTTGGTGTAAATTTTCATACTTTTATACTACTATGCAAAAACTCAGGACAGTGTTACACTTTTACTATTTTATGCTTATGTTTATTAAATGTTTTAGTGTTTAAATGGTTACTGTTGCACCGAGGGACTGAGAGAAACGCAATTTCAATCCTGTGTATGTCCTGTACTAGCCTGGTTAAAATCAGACCCTTGTCCTTCACTTCGCTTTTTGAAGGACAAGGGTCTGGTTTTAACCAGGCTAGTCCTGTACATATTGCAGTTCTGACAATTAAGTAGACTTTGACTTTGATAATCTCGTTTCATCACATGTACCACATGTGGTGCAAATGACAAAGATTCTCTGACTGACAGTGCAGCTGCTCACCATGAGCTCAGCTTGTGGTAACCCCTCCAGGGGGATGGAGCTGAACACCCGGGCTTCATGGCTGCCCTGCTCCGCTGTCTCCGTGCCCTCCTCTGTCAGCTCCCAGAGCTTGGAGGAGCGCAGCTCCGCTGAGATGACCTGGACAGCAGGAGACACGCATGTCAGCTCACTCTGACACCGTCCATGTTGCATCATGTTGACGTTGACACTCGGGACTTCCGGTGGCTCTCAGGGGGATCAAAACTTACGTCGCCGAGGCTTTGCAGACTCTTCACGGCTCCCACGATGAGCTGGTGGTCCACGCCGATGCTAGACGCCACTTCCACACTGTCCACGCCGCCGTCCACCTTCTCAAGCCGCTGTAGGAGCGTGTCCACCACACCGGCGTCCGCCATGTTGGAGCTGAGCGAAGCCCGAAAGAGCGGATGTGACGTCACTTCCACGACTTCCAAACGTGCCAGAGCATACGTCATTACGTAAGAACGTATCTATGTGGCCGAGAAGCAGAACGAAAAGCTATTTTTGTATATTTGTTGAGATAACTGCATTTATATTTCAGTAAGGTCTAGTTTGATAGGGTCTGTGATAGTTATGCATCTTTTTTTACATTATTGTGATTTGATGCTTCTTTGGTTTGGAAGATCTTTGTAATGTTGTATGTTTGAAATAAAGTTCAATAAAAAAAAGCAGAACGAAAAGCTCTTTAAATATCAAATAATTTAAATTCGAAGGAGGCTCAGGGCCACGGTGGTAAAAATTATTTTAATTGTGACTTTAATCTCAAATTCTGAGAAAAGTCAGAACTCTACTAAATACATTTCTACCAACATGGCCCTTTAAAATATGTTAAAAGGCCCTATTGTAATCGCTCGATTTCTTCATTATTATTATTATTATTAGGCGGATCTACTGGGGTGGCAGTTGCCACACCAAAAGAGAGCCTTGCCACCCCAGCTGGACATTATGAACGCGAACATCTTTTTTCCAACATTGTTTTTTCTAAATTATTAAACGTACTACAGTATGCAGTACAATACTGTTGTACAGTATTTTATATGTGTTTTTTGATTAATGTAATGTACTGTTAGCTAACCGCTTGTAAATAAAGTTCTGTACTTGTTTATGGCACAGTATGTATGCTTGTTTTGTCTCACGTCGAAAAACGGCTTTACAGTGCCACGTGGGCATGCATGTTCCGTCTTACGTCGAAAAACCAGGTTTCCGCCGCGTTGAATGCTTTCCAACTTGCGTCGAAATTCGCTTTACGATGACGCGTAGGAACGGAACTCCGTCGTAAGTATATACATGCACATATATATATATACTTTATATATATATATATAATTTGTGTGTGGAGGGGGAGGGTGTTGCCACCCCCTGAAACATCCTTGCCACCCTCTTGCCACCCCGTAGATATTTTTCTAGATCCGCCCCTGGTGTTAAAAATTAAGTTATTGATTTTGGATTTTGCAAAAGGTTAAAAGGCTAAATTAATTAATTACTAAAAATTGTGGTAATCTGGGGGAAATTTAACTCCGTTAACTATTAAAAAATAACTTAAAGCAGACTTGCATCTATTTAGTTCAAATGTATACTTTTTTAGAATTAGTAGACCAATAAATAATTTTACAAACTGCAATTACCGGTAACGTTTTTTGCATCAATAGTCATTGTGTTAGACAAGAAGTAGTGGAAAACTGACGTTGAATTATTAGCAATTAATTGACAAAACTAGTAGAAGCTCACAAACTTGTGTTATCCCAAGTATGTGTGGGTGTTAGCTTCCAATTTACATATGTCGGTGCGTGTCAATGGCTTATTCTGGTTATAACTTCTCCCTCTCACAGTCTGCTCACTGAATTGATAAAGCTCCTCGGATGAGAAGCGAAACGTCTTTCTGTTACAAATAAAGTCCAGTTGTTCTGTATTGAACGCCTTTTTTGAAACTCACAAACTCCACAACAACTAATAATTCAGAATAAAAATCATTTAATGATACAAACACATTTTGCTAAACATGACCAGGACTACTTGCAACTCTGTTCAAACGCTACATTGAGCAGATGTGAAAATTTAACTTCAGAAAGTCTTCAAAACAACGTTAAAATAATCATCACGTTCAGCAAACAGCAACATAAGCAAAGGAGGAGCGGTGTCCTGGAATATCTTCACAGAAAAGGAGAAAAAAAAAGTGTCTCTTGCAGCGCCCGTCAACATTTAGTGGATGAAGAAAACAAAATGATGGATTTACAAGAGATCAGATCACTAGCTCTGACATTTAAAACAGTTGCAGATCTCACGGTGTGCCAACGCACTGTAGTTCCAGAAGCACAGGAAGCAGACGAGGGGAAAGGCAGAGAACACAGGAAACTGTCCATCACTGTCTTTGGAGAAGGGTGAGACGCGCAGGGTGCCATGGGTCAGACATCTATCTGTACTGGTAGCCCATGCCGCCAGTTCCCCTGCCGTAGCCTTGGCTGGGGTACGGACTGGAACCGAAGCTCTGGCTGCCGTCTCCCGGGGAGCTGTAACTGCTCATGGTGTTGAAGCCTACGAGGAGGATGAGCACAATTTAATGGAGGGAGAAAATGTTGAAATTCATCTGTGAATGAATAAACCCACCATCATAATTGTAGCTCAGGCTACTTCCAGCACCTCCTGTCACCTGGCTCGGATAGGCCGTGCTGTACTCGTAACCGCTGGTCCCGCCCTGCTGGCTCTGGTTGAAGCTTTTCTTCCCCGGGCCGTACTGGTTATAGGAGCTCGGTCCGAAGGAGCTCTGTCCGAAGGAGTTGCTCTGTCCGAAGGAGTTGCTCTGTCCGAAGGAGTTGCTCTGTCCGAAGGAGCTGCTCTGTCCGAAGGAGCTGCTCGGTTTGAAGGAGCTGCTCGGCTGGTAGCCTCCTACGGATCCTGCAGCCCCCCTTGACAGATTGGTTGTTGCCTTTCCGGCCATTGGAGGTTTCTTTTTGGCTAGTTTGTTAGCAGAGGGGAAGGTGTACGCTCCTTGGCTCTGGTAAGAGCCGTAGGAGGCCGGGGGTTCTGCGGTGTTGAACGAAGAGCCTGTCGACGAGGGGCCCGTTGACCCAGCGCCTTCAACTGGACCACCCTTTTTGAAGAAATCTACGGAATGGCAGCAGAGTGAAGTCTTAAAACTACGGTAGCGGTTTTTAAAAAAAATTATGGAAAACATGAACTATATAAAACATGATAATTGTGATAAAACACAAGGATCCATCCAGGTAATTTTATACATCCACCAAATTTGACTTTTGCAGCTCTGGTCAACTCTACAAGTTAAACTGAAGTTGGAAAAAAAAAAAAGTTTCAGGAGCAGATGACATGATTGTTTTGTGACAAAGAAAGGCTGAATGTTCATCAGTTCGTTCCTTCCCACAGGGCTGTTGCATGATGGACCTTTGAGTTTTGTTAGTGTAATAACACCTCAAAACCTCAGACAAATACACAAATTGAAGACCAAACTAGACCTGAAACATTTGGACATTATGTTTTTAAAGCCTTTCAGTGAAATCAGTACATTTAAAGCTACAGTCTGTAAGTTTTCTAAAAATATATTTTAAACATATTTCTTCACTCTGTCACTATCTCCTGACAGGCTGATGTTAGACAAAGTAATCTCTGAAAAAAAAAAACTATATTCCCCTTGCTTCTCTAAAAGCATTAAAAAAAAACCACAGTGACCCGCCGTTAACTAGCCAATAAAAACAGTTTTTAACCAGCCAATAAAAACAGAGCTTCTCACTTCTCACGCCCCTAACCCACGCCCCCACCTGTCCCAGCCCGCAGCGGCTGCGCACGTTCTCGTTCAAAGGATTGCAAAGCGATGCAGGACTGTTTTGTATGTGACACAAATGTATTAAATTCCCCTTCTTCATCCCTGATCTGGACTTTTCTTTTGTTTTTTTGCCAAAAGTCAAGTGATCGCTTCCTCCTCCGCTGACTCCATGACTGAAATGATGAGGAAATGAATGAATTTGTCACGAGCGAATTAAACTCGGGTTCAACGTGGCTGCGCGAGGCTCTGCAGATTTCATGTTCTGGTGTGCTGGACCAGCGCTCCCCGTTTTTATTTTTTAGAATGTTTTATTAACATATATGTAAACACAAAACATCGCAGCGGCTGCAACAGGACATGCAGTGGAGGCGGAGCTATGGGGGCTGAGCTGAAGTTCAGCAGAGCAAGGGGGAGCAGAGCCATATTTGGCTCTGAGGGGGAGGGACCAGAAACGTGTCTCTGTTCAAAATTTTACTAAGTTCCAGCATGTTCAAAAAACTACAGACTGTAGCTTTAAGGTCTCTGCATAATTTGTGCCACAACAAAAAATGTTAAATCATGTCATGGGGGGCTGAGATGGTGTAGAGGCAGGGCAGCCAGCTCAGGACCGGAAGGTCCCGGGTTTGATCCTCGGTCAGTGCACACCTCGTGTCCCTGGGCAAGACACTTAACCCCAAGTTGCTCCCGGTAGGACTGGCAGCGCCTTACATGGCAGACTACCGCTACCGGTGTATGAATGTGTGCATGAATGGGTGGATGGCTGGTACTGTGAAGTGCTTTGGGGCCCCTCATAGGGGGCTGGAAAGCGCTATATAAGTAAGCTCCATTTACCATTTGGAGCAGTTTCTTTAAGTGAGAAACGTTTTGGCCCCATCCAGAGGACTTCATCAGCCTGCCAACCAGATCTGTCCATAGGTACTTCACTGATGTGTTTCAAGACAACCTCCTATTCTATTCTGTTGGAATCTCAAAAGTAGACCATTGCACATTAAAGGCCTATTTTAGAGATTCCAACAGGTTAGCTTGAAACACAGATCGCAGGCTGCACTTGAGGAAGTCCTCTGGATGGAGCCGAAATGTTTCTCTTAAAACTGGTGCAGCTAACCGTTTTGTTATTTACCTGGATGATTGAGCTTACGCCACCTTTTCTGTGCCATGTTTGTGTACAAAAAAGCACATCTCTAATCACCTCAACCCAATTCATCCCAAGTGAGATTATTTAATCTGAATACATGTTGGAATCAAAAACAAGCCAATCTGGACCAGTTTTATTGGCGTGATTAGAGCTGTGCCCTATAAGCTGTCATAGTAAACTGAACCAGCCATGGCACTCAAGGGTTTTCTAGCGGAGCCTGAAGGCACCTTGAGGCGTTCAGGGCTGTAGCCCCAGATGGTTTCTGAATGAATCACATTGAACTCAAATTGATTCAACTATTTATGGCTGCCTACAACACAAGCAGGCCAGTTGTTCGTCCTCTACTGCACTGACACGTCGTCCTGAACGCACATCTTAGGCACCGGAACAGAGTGACGCCTGTTTTTGCAGAAGTGACCTTTATTCAGCTGTTGCAAACAAACAAAATGTAATCACACAAGTTATATTCATCCAGCACTTGGTGCATGTCAATTAAGCACAATGCAGAAAAATGACGGGGGGCATGACAGAAGTACAAATTGATAGCACATTAATGTCACATTAAAAAACAAAACAAAAAACAAGAACATATAAAAACAGACGAGCTTGACGTCTTCAAACACACAGAAGTGTTGTTTGAAGTCAAACTGGGAGAATTCCTAAACGCTGCAGTTTCTCTGTGTTTTATAGTTCCTGGAACAAGATCAGAGCCATCGTGCAGTCTGTGCAGCAGTAATATGAGCGAAAGAGTGAATTTTATTAAAAAATTAAATAAAAAGAGAAGAAGCTATGTTTTCTAAAACAGGATAAAAATGTACAAAAATCAGCTTTCATCTGATGGATGTAAAAAAAAGAAAGAATCAAACTACAGTACACACAAACATCTACGAGTTTCAGAGTGTCCTCTTTAAGCTAAGCAGCACAGAGACAGACGTCCTCCACGGCAGTATGTCCATGTCCCACAGGTTGTGACCTTATGTTCGAGTAAAAGCTCGTTGACAAACAAAGACCTTTGTGACAAATCGGTTCTGAAGTTTGGAAAGCTTCACGTGTTTAAGAACATCTACATCGAGTTGATGGAACAAAAAGATGTACACATGCTACACGCATGCAGCGGAAGATCGACTCCCCGAGGTTTCAGGATGTGGAACTGGCAAGACACGGCAGAGGTTTGTTGTTACTTTATTCCCAGGTTGATGGTGAAGGAAGTTCATGATCCTGCTGGAACACTACTGAGGTCTACTGTCCGTTTTAATCCTCCCTACAGGACTGTTTCTAGTTTTCTATGACAGGGGGACATGTCGCAAACTCGTGGTAGTCAGTGCAGTCTGAGACAAAGTCACCTAAAGAGTGAGACAGGGCAGAGAAAGAAAAATATATCAAAATTGATGTTAATTTTTTATGCCTTAAAAATCTGGCAGGCCAATGACACTTCAAATGATTATTTTTAGATTTCTCTGCTCCTGTCACGCTCAGGTACGACACTCCTCAAAGCAGGCTGCCAGAATGAAGAAAGAGACATTCCTAAGAAAAGGTTTGTGAAAAGCTGAGTCAGACCTGTGGCTTAAAGCAGAGAAATGTAAAATGACTCGGATAGGTGAGGTGCTCAATGTGGAACCATGCAGAGGTGCACTGCAGGTAGTGCTGGACAATAATCCAATAACGATAAATATCGCGATATACTTTTATTCAACAACGATGATATGAAGTTTAAGCATATGTTCGACATTTCGATAGGATTTTACAACGTTTCACTGAAGTTTTTCTTTTTCTGTTCGGGTTGACCCGCCCGGACAGAAAAAGCTGTGACACAAAACGTGGTGACGTCGTTGTTACGCAGCGCTCAGTCCAGCAGCAGGCGGTAGCGGTAGCAGGCTAAAAGCTAAGCTAGTCTCCAAAGCGCGTTAAGTTTTCGCTTCAAAACGAGTGCTCATGACCGTCAGAATGTGACTGAACAAAGTTTCACAAGCGAAGAGAAAGCAGACGACATCACTGATGAGAGGAAAGACTAATTCGTCGGTGTGGACGTAGTTCGGTTTTGTTAAACTGCAGGCTTCTTCTGCAGCGAGTCCTACTCGGTTTCTTTATTTTTCAAAACGTGACGGAGTCGTTCTAACTAGCGGTGGAAACATCTAACTTGTTTAATCTGAAGAGTTTCCACTCGATAGAATATGATGAGAGTCAGAAGATGAAGAACAATAAAGTTTGAGCCAACGTTTCCCTGAAACTACGACGTAAACAAACAGCCCCAGCTCTGCATGTTTTTTTAATTCAAAATAAAACAAATTCATCAGAAGAAAAAAAAACACTGAATGAAAATGTGCAGAAAGACGAAAATAGTGTTTTAATATCTGCCCCTTGTTTAAAAAATACAAAATAACTACAAACAAACAACAACCTTCACTTCACCTGCACCACACCTTCCCAACAACTTTGATTTAATCATCTTTTAAAACATATAAATAGTTTTAGAAATGTTTATGGTGATATCAAGTCAACACAATCCTGTTTCCTGATTTACAACTCAGCTCCTTCAGACTACTGTAGTTCTAAATGAAGATTTTACAAACATTTACATTCCCTTCAGGGTTTAATAACTTTAAACAAATTTTTACAAAGTTTTATACATGACTTTTAAAATACTATGTTCAACCAAATCATAGAATTTTTAGAATTTCAATTGATGAAATAATATATTTGTTGGGTGACCATAGCACTTCCTACTAATAATTCTTATAGCTCTTTTTTGTAAAATAAAAACAGGGTTTGTAATGGTTTTGCATGCTTTTCCCCAAACTTCAATACAGTAGATTAAATATGGAACAATCATTACATTATACAATATATTCAAAACTTTGTCATTCAAAAACCATTTTACATTATACAGTAATATAATTGATTGTTATTTTTATTCTTAAGTAATTTATATGAGATTTCCAGAGACAAAACATCGTACTCACTGTATCCAGAGTCAGTGGTGTTCTCATAGCCGTACGTTCCAAAGCCACCACCTGCAGGCAGAGCACACAGTTAAGATGCAGCGTGAAACCTCACAGGTCTGTGGAAGAAATCCAACGTCTGCGTTTACCTCCTTGGCCATAGCCTCCTCCATTATTGAACCCTCTGCCTCTTCCACGACCACGTCCTCTCCCTCTGCGGTCCCCGCCTCCCATCGCGCCAAACCCTTGGCCGTGCTATGGAGGAAACAAACGTCACTGAAGTCAAACTGAAATTGGGAATTTTCCTGCTTTTTATTTTTTAGCAGGAAACCTTTGGAGTGATTTTAAACAGCGACTGCCAACGTGTTCCCTGCTGTTCTTTCCAGTTTCCTTATTTATATCTCGAGCATTAAAATGAAAATATAAATATATTATACAACTAAATCTTTAAAATAATTTGTTGTATTATTTGTGCAGCAAAATTAATAAGTGCATTTTTGTTTTAATATGGTAAAACTGTGAAATGTTGATTTTTTTTGTCATACCCTCAGAATCTCCACCGCCTATTACAATGAAAGAGATACTGTAATTGGCTGAATTATGACTTTAATACTACTGATGAAAGGGACAGATATGGAATCAACCACACAGCACGTTATTTCTCCACAGTTCTTACCATGGGTGGTCCTTTCTTCTTCTTTGGAGCCTCAAATGCAAAGCCTTCAGGAAAGAGCTTATCCAAAGCAGCCAGGGCTGCTTGGGCCTTGGCCACCTTCTTGTTGGATCCAGTGCCCTGGAACTTCTGCCCATCAATATCCACCTCCACGACGAAGCGTTTGTCGTGACTCCCCCCGGTCTCAGAGATAAGGTCATACTTGAGGCCCCGCCTCTTCTCGTTCAACTCCATTACAGGATTTTTGCCATGTTTAGTCAGAAGTGGTCCCTGTTGGCGAGCAGCCTGATACAGACAAGATATAAAAATGAGAATGATGGAGTTCAATTATTCAGCCAAAACATGTAAATGTTGCTCAACGGCACAGACCTCTGCAGCTTCGGTTTGGTCTGTGTTGGATGTAGCAGCAGGAGTGTTCGTCTGCATTGCTACTGGCTTTGCTTCTTCCACCTTGATCGCTACTCGTGCCTCTTCCATCTTTACCACTGGTTCAGGGGTTTTGACTTCCATTTCTGTGGGGATGCCCATGTCCTGCAGCACCTGAAACAACTGGCTGTGGTGAAAACTAAACTCTGACCATGATGCTCAAGGTGCTGCAGTAGAAAGACTGTGTTGGAAAATAGGGCTGCATGATTAATCGCATTTGCGAAAATCTCGCGATATGTTAAAACGTGATTCACTAATCGCACGGGCTGCGATTTGACTGGTCACGTGACTTGGTAGTGAGCCGCTCTGCCACGCGCAGCTCTGAGCGGAGCAAAACAGAGCAGAGCAGGAGGAGGAGACCGTGCGCTCCAACACAGTTGCTTCAGGCTCGACAGAAGTCATAAAAGTTATAAATTCAGGTAAGTTAGCCCATGTAAACGTGTATCTGATCTTAGAGGCTGAAACACAGAGACCGCGGGAGATAAACAGAGCGCGAGCTGGTCATGTGACCGGGTCTGTTTTGACGGTGCCCGGTTAGCAGCTAGCTCAGCAAGCTAACGTTCTGCGTGAAAAAGCGCATTAATTATCTGATTTTAAAAAAAAAA
>JBBPBX010078807.1:0-16538 GCA_038048925.1 Garcialebias charrua
TTCAAGTGTGACCTGTTCAGTAATTTCATTGGTCAGATTTTGTTTTTTTAACCTTTATTTATACAGGCAGTTTCATCAATACACGTCTTTCTTGGGGGGTGGGTCCTCATGACTCAGTGAGACTACCTCATTGGTTTATTGTGGTTGACCGTCAGTCACATGACCTCAGGGAGGGATTATGGGTAAAATATATGTTCATTGTTAATCATTTGGGGGTCGAGATGGTGTAGAGGCAGGGCAGCCGACTTGGGACCCGAAAGCCCCAGGTTCGATCCCCGGTCATTGCACATCTCGTGGTGTGTCTGAGCAGCACACCCTATCTCCAAATGCTCACAGGGGTGATTTCAATAGCTGCCCACTGCACCACCTGGGGGCTGATGGGCTAAATGCAGAGAGCCAATTTCACCATTGTATGGGAACATACATTGATGACAATACATGACACATTATTATTTCGGTTAGCTGTTTAGCATTGCTTTTTTAAAGTGATTAGTCTGTTCTTAGCTTAGTTTTTGTTAGTTAGTCCATTCAGTAGACATGAGTGAGGGAGGTAGTTGTCATGAAGACCCGTGGGGTTCACTCTGTGTTGATAAGCAAACTAAAGTGTATGAAACGCCATCTGGTGGTTGAATCTTGATTTACAATAAGAGCTGCACATTACTCTCAGTAGCTGTGTGCTGCCACTCGTTACAATGTGAACACCCGCGGCTTATACACAGGCGCGGCTTATATATGTACAATTTTTATACATTTTTTATTTACTGTGCAAGGCTTATATTCAGGTGCCCTCTATTCATTCAACCTTTATTTGTACAGGTTAATCCCATTGAGCCTCGGGGACTCACAAGAGAGACCTGGCTGAGTGATTAGAGCAGTCATCCTGCAATGCAAGAGTTGGGGGGTTTGAATCCACCAGCAGTCACATGCCAAAGTGTCCCTGGGCAAGACACTGAACCCCTCATTGCCTCCGATGCGTGTCCCATCAGTGTATGAATGTGACAAAAGCACAGATTAGTCTCTTTAGAATGATTTGGTCCATTACTTTTGTAAATATCTAGTAGAGTGCTGTATGAATGGGTAAATGAGGCACAGATTGTAAAGTGTTTTGAGTGTTTTCACAAGATAGAAAGGCGATATACAAATACAGTCCATTTACCGGTACCTAAAAAAAATGGAACCCTATAGACTGGCAATTATGGTACCGGTATATGTATAAACATTTGAGATTTTCTGATCAATTGTAAACTATACAGTATACTGTATCCTTTTTGTATTTATTAATTAAATAGTTTTAATTTACCACATAAGTACCGTAATAAAATTCATGTTACATGTTAAGTTACAATCCAAACCCTCCTTCCTAAAAAACCCACATAAAAGAAAAGCAACTGGCCTCGTACAAAAATACAATATCTTCTGTATTCATTTCATATGGTTATAAATCTACATTTAAAAAAGGATTTCTTTCAACTGGACGAGCAGCGGGTCACTCACAACAATGCAGTACTCCTTGTCACGCTCCAGGCTCACAGCGGTGACGTTGCAGATATCGGCGCTGCCCAGAGAACGGAAAAAACTGGTCTGACAGTCCTGATGGCAGGTTAGCAGCTTGTTGTCTGTCATTACCAAGCAGCATGGGATGCACGGGGAGGGGGCCACACCCTGGGGGACAACCTGGAGGGAAGATGGTTACAGTTCTTTTACTCCAAATAAAAATGTTGCATACGAGTTCAAATTTGTACACAATTAATTTATGAGTTGATGATGTCATTTATGCTTCACTAAACAGGATCTATTTTTATTCTTCTTCATTTTCACAAAACATGTATAGTAATATATATATAATATATATTACTATATAATATGTCTAAAAAAATAAACACAACAAATGCTTAGTACATAGATAATAGCACTTTAAATTTTTATTAATGAAAAGTGCATTATAAATGGAATTCATTATTATTATTATTATTATTATTATTATCTGTTACCCCTTTAGAGACAGACTGACAGAGGAGTTGCATCCAGTCAGCCATTTCCTGCTCATTGCTAGCGCAGAGCACCAGCGGGGGGCGCTCTGTCAGAATGACTTGGAAGGCGTGGGGCCGGTCTGTGTTGTTGGAGCGGCGGCAGCCTCCACAGTGCACTCCTCTAATGAGAAACGGAGACACAAACAGCTTGTCAACTCCCCAGACTGCATGCTTTCATTTCCAAACGTTTCAGGTTTTGAAGATTGAAGCTTCAACGTTATGTCTGTCAGCGTCTGAACACTTACCCCATGGTGACCGACAGCAGAGGTGTCACATCTGTTCTCTCCGAATACAGGTACAGAATCCCTTTACTGCACAATATTACATCAAACACTTAGGGCTATCCATTATGTTGGATAGATATAACAAAAATGCAATAACTGAACCAAGTCAATATGCATTTTAAACTGTTAGCCCTGTTTTAAAATGTGTGTTGTCGTTTTTTGTTATTATACAAAGTACTTTTTAAATTTTGATATTTAAAAGCAATATTGCAGCCATTTTTAGATGTGACAAATATTACTGTATTACCGTTCAACCCTAATGCTTACCTGCCTTTAAAATGTTTATCATATTCAAAACCTTGTTAGGAGGACACAATTACCGAGTTTAATTGTTTAAAAAAAATCCAAACCTTTGTTACAGTGTTTTCTAGATTATCATTTGAAAGTCACTACCGGTACATAGCCCTGTATCGATGAATGACTGAATAAAACAAGGCCAGTTTTAACTTTGTAAGAATTAGCATAAAAAGGGAAAAGACATCCTTGTTTTATTGTAGTTGTAAAGTAAAGTGACTTTCCATCCTTAGATACCGGTAGTTACATTTGATGATTTATTTTTAATTGTCTGTTAAAAGAAGCGCGGTGTAAACATCTGAGGGATGTATGACCGGCTCGTACCTGAGAATGAGGTAGCAGCTTTTCCACAACTCTTTACCCAGGTACGTAGTTCCAGACATGTACAGTATAGTTCCTTCCTTTGTGCTGGAGGGTACTCCAGAGGTTAGAGTGCCACCTTGGGGGGACAAAGTCAAGTCCATAGGGTCCTCCCAGTGAACCAGGGAGTACAGATGTATAGACACTTCAGATACCTGGAGAAACGATCAAGCAATCCGTTAACCTCCGATTTGAAAGCCAAAGATCAGAAACTCTGTAATTGTAAAATGGTAGAAGTAAAGCTAATATTAGAGTAAAGGCAGAGCATAACAGTTGCTAACTTTTTGAATGAGGTGAAAACAGAGACCACGTTATAGACTGTGCCAATTTTCCACTCGTTTAATTTATACAACATTGGTTTGAAATTGCTACATAATTTTAAGTAGTACTAATAACTAACCAATAAAGTGTTCGCGTAGTGAATGCCAGACATGATGAAAGCCTATAACAGTACAATATACTATTTTAACACTACCTCACTGTGACACTCCTGGGAGACAAATTTAGTCAAAGCCAGTTTTTCCATTGTAGCATCGGTCAGAACAGACGGATAGGGAGGCTCATGACAACCCTGAACCATGGCTGACGTCAGAGCAGACAGGAACCAGCTGGAAAATGAGGGACGAAACAAACTGGAAGTTAGAGCGGACACAATCCTCCATTTAGTCTCTTTCTTTGGCTTGTGTCTTCAGTCTAATGCAAATCGTATGATTATCAATTTTAACACATTTTGTAAAAACTAACTTTGACAAATACGTCTGCACATGCTGTCTCTTTGGACAGGACAACAAAAACAGAATAACGTAATTAACAGACTATAAGCCACTACTTTTTTCACAGGCTTTGAACCCTGTGGCTTATACAATGCTGTGGCTAATTTATGGAATTTTTATGTTTTTTGACGGGCTAACGAGCTTCATGCCACCAAAACATTTAGCATCGTCAAGCCCGGGCACTCACATAGCTGTCCATTACACATCTCTCTTGGGGGTGGGTCCTCGTGACTCGACTACATGTATAAATAAAGGTTACATTTTTTATTATTATTTTTTAATCAGACCAATGAAAATTACCGAACAGGTCACAGTGGACCAATAAAACTTCAAATTACTGTAAAGCAAACGAATCTTCACCAGCATAAAGCAAACGCACTTGCACTAAGTTCTTCAGATCAGTTATTTTGCACATCATGCACACACCCTCATCATGGAAAACACATGAAGAAATTCATTTGATGCAACTTTCAAGTTAAAGGTGATCAATCTGTCTGTCGAAGAAGGAAACAGAGCTGCTGCACATAAACTTGGTGTCAATGACTCGATGGTGAGACGCTGGAGATGTCAGCATGAAGAACTGAATCCATGCAAAAAGACAACAAAAGCTTTCAGAGGTAAAAAAATAAATAAAACAGTAGATGGCCCAAACTTGGAAACATTCTTGAAGACTGGGTGAACACAAAGAACAGACGGCCGAGGTGTTTCCACTATGCAGATCCGACTGAAAGCCAAAACAATTGCCACCAAAAACAAGACTGAAGATTTTATTTTTTTAACACAGTGAGCAGTGACTTTTCCTGGTAGTCTCCTGTATTTTATTTTTTTTACCAGTCGTGTTACAGGCACCGTTCAGAAAAAAGCATTTACTATCTGTATTTGTGTATGTTACCAGTATGCATTTAATTAAAAGTTTAAAAGATCTTTCTGTGTAACAACGTGGACTCCCACTGCTTATAGACAAGTATGGCCTATATACTGTACGTACACATTTTTTTATTTAATGGATGCAGTTTATATTCGAGTGCTCTCAATAGGCCAGAAATTACGGTACAAGTTAGAGCAATAAAGAAACACGAGACACACAAATAAGGATCTACTCACACAGTCAGTGAGACATCAGCAGTGTCCAGCAGGAACTTTCTTCGTCTGTTGGTGCAAACCAGAGTCACTGTCTGCTGGTCGAGGCCCACCTAATGGGAAAAATATTATCACTACCTTTTAAGAGCAAAACTAAGACGGTCCGTCATCAATCCAACAACCCCACCTGCATCATTAATAAATATGATGTAAATATTGCATCATTAAATTGTGCCAAATGGAAAGAAAAAATTAAATAAAATCACAACAATCTTAAACAGAAACCCAAATTAACTGGAAACCCTATAAAATGAAGGCATATATATTTAAAATAATAAAACTAAAGAAGTTAAGGTAACTTACAGAAAGATAGTCAAGGTAACTTACAGAAAGATAGTCAAGCTCATTATAAGAAACAGCATCTTCAACTGTGTAAGGCTTTTCAGCTGCTCCTGAGAAAAACAAATTACAATAAAAAAACAAGCAGTTTCAGTGCTCAGGTCCATGTTGGCGTCTGTCAAACTCTGTTTGTAGAACATACCGTAATTATTATTTTCTATTATGAAAATGCAAAAAACAGTTCGACAAGAACCAAATGGACAGACAAACTGTGAATTACTAGAAGACGGCATCAGTGTTACACTTTGTGTCCGATACTGCAACAAAAATTAAAAAAAATTAAAAGCCAGATAATCTGGGTTTAATCCACTTACCCTTTCTTAGTAGGTAGATGTAACAGTCAGTCAGCAGCAGATATAGAGGCTGCAGGTCTCCCTCCATGTGACCTGTACTCATTCTCACCATCTGAACACAAAAAGAAATCATGTATAAAACGTGCATTTTGATTGCACTGTATAAAAACAGTGAAGTTAAACTTGAATAATTCCCCTGAGGATCTCTCTAAACCACTTCTTAATGTGAAAACAGATGGCAAAACCAAAACCTCCCATCTTTCCTGATAACAGATACCACAGTAATATACAGTATATATTTTTTAAAGACAGGAGAAGTGGCAGAAATGAAGTTGTTGAGGTTCTCCTTAGGAGTGACAAAGATGGATAAGATTAGAAATTAGATCATCAGAGGTACAGCACATGTTGAACAACTGGGAGATAAAGTTAGGGAGGCCAGACTGAGATGGTTTGAACATGTCCAGAGGAGGGACAGTGGGTATATTGGTAGAAGGATGTTAGAAATGCAGCTGCTAGGAAAAAGACAAAGAGGAGATATAGATCCAGTTAGAGGACATGGAGGTAGTTGGAGTGAGGACAGAGGATGCAGAGGACAGAGTGAGGTGGAGGATGACTCGCTGTGGTGACCCCTGAAGAGGGAAAAGCTGAAAGAAGAAAAACAATAAGAACAGTAAGGAAAAAGAAGAAGAACAATAAGAAGAAAAAGAAGAACAATAATAAGAAGAAGAGCTTTAAAAGAAAATTGTACCTGATGTTCACATTTTTTTCTGATTTAACATGTGAAAGTGTCTTTTTCTGTCTTCACCTTAAAAAGCTGCTCCTCGTTCTCTCTGAACACATGAATCATTAGAAGCAGCAAGTGGTTGTTGTCCACCCTGAAACATGAAAGATAAAACACATTAGAAACACTTGGCTACAACAAAAACCTCGTCTTAACCAACTTCTTACTTGAACTCTGCTGGATGAGACATTTCACAAGGACTACAGGTAAGCTTCTCCTCCTGCAGTCGTTCTGCCTCCTCGGCAGTCGTTTTGTTTTCCGGATCTTCTCGGACGTTGTCCTTTTCCTTCATGTGGGGCTTCTGTCCTGCTTCTGTTTCTGTGTCATCTTCAAGGCTACCTGAAAGAGTCTGTGACTGGCTTTGCTCTGTAGAGTCATTGTGGCCACCACTTGTGTGAGCAAGGTCTGGACTGACGGGGGTAAAGCAGCACAAGTCTGTAGGCACAGCCGAGACCTGCAGGGAGTTGGAGCATTGGTCCAGAGGGGAGACACACGCATGTCCTGGACCAGGGTCAGGCGGCTTGCCCTCTGAATCCTCCCGAAAGGGCTGCTGCGTTGGAGGCACGGAGCTCTGATCAGCGACATGACTGTTCTCTTCCTCCGCCCCCTTCGCTTCTGGGTTCTCCCATGAGCCATTGAGCCGGTCCATGACATCACGGAGGGGCTGGCCAACACTGTTCATGGAGGTGTCCGTCATCTCTGGGAGACGCAGGAGGCCCTCAACGCTTTCTTCTCCTTCTTCCTCCGCGATCACTGATCCAACCCTGCTTCTGCCCAGTTCTCCGTCACTATCCGGCTGTGCTACAGTGGAGCTCATTGAATCATCTGAGGTGAAGGCGCCATTTTCTGTTTCTGTGTGTTCAGAGGAGACCGAGTTATGGATGCTGTTGCTGGAATCCGTGGATCCCCTCGCTTGTCGCTTCCTGGCTGATTTCCTTCGTTTAGCCATCCTTGAATAATAAGAAGGGTTAGCTGTAGATAGGAAAAACAGCATCTGATCCTTAACGCCCCACTGACATGATTTTTTAATTTTCATAAAATTGCTCAAAATATACTATATCTTTTATCATTTAAATATATTCGTTTTTGCAAACAAAATGATAAATCACTTTTAATTTTGCTTTAAAAGTGATTTTGAACTTCAAGCCGTGTTTAATCATGGGAAATCCGATTACACACGAACGCACCATCTGTGACGTAGTGAGAGGCAGAGCTCTGGGCTTGTCACAGTGCGCGGGTGTGAGCAGCTCGACATGAAGGTAAGTCTGATACAGCATCAGACCTAAATTAGATCCTGTTGTTTCTTGTTCCATCACCCAAACTATTTTCTGCTTCCCAAAATGAAGACAAATAGCTCAAATCTTCACATAGATTGATAAATTCGTCGGGTTTTAAATTGTCCGCTATTAAAGAGACCAGAGCCCTCTGCCTCTCACTACGTCACAGATGGTGCGTTCGTGTGTAATCGGATTTCCCATGATTAAACACGGCTTGAAGTTCAAAATCACTTTTAAAGCAAAATTAAAGTGATTTATCATTTTGTTTGCAAAAACGAACATATTTAAATGATAAAATATATATATTTTGAGCAATTTTATGAACAGTAAAAAATCATGTCAGTGGACCTTTAATGTTAGAAAGTAAAGATACTGTACCTTATGACTTCAAGCTCACAGCTGTGGATCTCTGCCTCACCTCCAGGAGCGGCAGTACTGTGATACCTGGCCATGTGAATTGGCGTGACGTCTGCTGAGGTATTTGTGTCCGAGTCTTCATTGAAGGGGTTGTACCTGGATGGGGGGCTGTGTGGAGAGAGGTGAGCGGCCACCTTCCCCTTCACTGTACCAGAAAGCAGCACTGTGTCACTGATGACCGTCTGGGGATCAGAGCCAGCGGACCGTGGGCAGCTGGCCTGATCGGTTAACTCACCCTCTACAGTGGAAACCACACAAAGACGGAGAATTAAACCAAAAGCAGCCTCTAGTGACATTCAAGTCTGCAGAGCAAAGGAAATACAAAGATTTAGTGTTCTCTTGTTGGTAGGGTGGCTGCCAAACTGATACTTGATGCTTTAGTTAAAGACGATATTTAAAAAGTGATGTTTCAATTTGTTTATCTCAATGACTTTTTGAAATAACCAATACGGTGCAGCCAACCAAACAAGCTCACAGAAATGCTGTGTATCCCTTCATCTGCAAAACACAATAAAAGTAGTGAGGGAATTGGCATGCTCAATAATCCAAGAAGAAAGATCTAAGAGTCAGGTCCTTTGGACGGATTCTTCTTGTTGAAAGGTTTTGTCTTTTATCCCAAAGACGTCTTCAGTCTGAGGAGCTGCAACAAACTCAGTCTGATAAGCAGCACCTTCTCATAGTGGATCAACCAGCTTGTTGGTGACATCCAAAACCAGTTGTTGACATGACTAATGTACTGTATTTTGAGGTTCGAAAGCCACTGGGACGTCATGTTTAGAAAATTAACATTAAACATGACATCCCAGTGGCTTTCAAATCCTAAAATACATCACGGCACAGACTGGTTCATCCCAAAGATCCAGTCCCCCGGCACAAACAGAGTAATATTGTGTATGCTGTTCAGTGTCAGGAGGGCTGTGATCAGTCTTATATCGGGGAAACTAAACAGCCACTGGCCAAAAGGATGGCCCAGCACAGAAGATCAACATCATCAGGTCAGGACTCTGCAGTCTACACTCAACTCCAGGCCAGCGGTCACTCTTTCAGGGATGAAGATGTTCACATCCTTGATAGAGAGGAACGATGGTCTGAGAGAGGAGTGAAGGAGGCCATCCGTGTTCAACTGTCCCCCTCTTACAACGCTGTTATTGCTAGTATCATTAGCCTTCTGTAAATAGCAAGCGGCCATCAGGGCACTAACTATCAATGTTAAGCTGATGGTCCTCCTTTATCATGTGAGCAGCTGGTTTTGGCTGTCAGCAGCAAACTGGTTGATCCACTAGAATGTACCGTACTATTTATAAGACTGAGCTGAATACAGCTCCTCAGACTGAAGAAGTATTTTGGATAAAAGTTTCAAGAAGAAGAATCCGTCCAGAGGGCCCGACTCAACCTTACTGTACTTTGAGATTTCTTTGGCAGTGTAAAATAGGAATAAAACACAATAACATCAAGGAATAGGACAGCCAGCAGCTCTTTTTTGCAGAAACACAGGTCGAGGTCAAGCATTAATACTGTAGATTCGATCAGTATTTACTCAGATTTCACCACAATAACTGACCAGTTGTGTCTTCAATCAAACTAAAATTACAAAACTTTTTCTGTTTGACCCGTGACATTTAACAACTTTGAACTCAGGCAAACAGACAAAAACTAGATTATAGTTTATCATAAACAAATTGAGCTAAAAACAAATCAGCGTTCTACGCTCATTAGCAGATGTTTTTTTAAACTACAGTTTAGCTGAACCTAGGCCAATGCAACACATCAACAGGAAGCGGAGACTACACAACGTTGTGCGACAGACACAGTACAATGAAAACTAGAGTTGACAAGGTGAGTACCAGCCGCTTCAGGTATTTACACTGCTTTGGTAAATAATAAGGCACAGTGAGCATTAGAGTGACATCCCACATGCAGAATGTTACAGACAGAAAACCCACCCAACAACAAACTTACCACCCAAACGTAAGAAGATGCTTAGAGTTGCTTTAAAGTAAAGGGGCCAAGATGGTGTAGAGGCAGGGCTGCCGACTTGGGACCCGAAGGACACAGGTTCAAACCCCGGCCCCGGCCACTACACACCTTGGGGTGTCTATGAGTGCACACCTATTTCCCCAGCTCCCCGGGCGCTTTCTATGGCTGCTCACTGCACCACCTGGTGGTGGTTGGGTTAAATGCAGAGACTAATTTCGTCTTGTATGGGAAACATACACAGATGACAGAAATGTGACATTTATTTTTATTATTTTATTTATTTATTTAATTGGGAGTCTCTTCTTTGCTCAAAAAGTTAATTAAAATAGAAAAAAATATATAATGTATGCATATTGTGGAAATAAACTGTTTGGGATGTGTTTCTAATAAATAAATGTGTCATGAATACCTTCAGAGAACTTTGCTTCTCCTGAAATGTTTATGTTAATATCAAAATTAGGATAGCTTCCTGTTTGGTTACTCCAAACTGTGGCATAGTTTATGTTGATTAATGTCTGCTGGTGATGCAAAAAAGTACATCAATGTGTCAACTAAATCTAATATTTATTAGAAACTAAACTAAGTCTATCATTTTATCCATGTCCGTTTACTCAAGCCAATCCTTTAAATTTCAGATATAATACTTTGTTCCAGTTAGCCTTTTTTTTTTTTACTTCGAGCACCAAGAATGTTTTAAACACAAACTATGCACAAACACATGCTAGAAAAGAGTGAAGTGGGACAGAGAACAGGGAGAGGAAATGCTGAGCAGAGGGTTGACCAACGTCCCACCTTCCCAGTCTGCACTCGGCAATGACTGCAACACGGGGAACATGTCACCAAAATCATAATCTAAAATAAAAAAAGGAGGGATAACGTTCAACATTACAGTGGAGTGAATTCAAGACAGAAGGAGACAGAGTCAATGGCACAGAAACAGTCAAACAGAACACGTAAAATGTGAAATAACAGAATGAATGGGGGTAAAATAGAGAAGTTGGAACTAAAAAAATAAATAAAAAGGAACCAGGTCGGTACTTTGTGGGGACTGACTGGCAACGCAGACTGGCTGCTGCAATCAAACTCCCAAAAAGCATCTGCAGTCATCCGCCTGCACGCCACGTGATCCTTCTGATAATCTGCACTCCAGCTTCCTCATCATCTCACAAGCCACACATTACTTCATGAATCTGCGCCACAACCTGCAAATACGGCCCTGAACACAGCTAAAACTAACATAAAAACTGTAATTTCCTGGCTATTCAATCAGTAGGAAAGTAGAAAATAGGGATACGAGTACAAAATACAACTGCTTTTAGATACAGCTGCACATCAGACGACAAAAAAAACAAGTGTCCAATAATTAGATTTTCATTCAAATTAAGTAAAAAGGAAAACAATATGAAAACCAGTGCAACGTACCTTCACTGGAGGGAGCTATGGCACTGTCGTCCCACTCCAGGTTGGTGGACGTTATGGAGTTGAAGGAGTGTAGGGAAATACTGTCTGAGCTGGGCAGCCTTTCCTCAAAGTCCAGCAGGTTCTGTGGTTTGTAATACTCGGGCATGTATGGGGCCACATCTAGATAGGGCACATCCTGAACCACCACGATGAAAACAAAAAGTTATATAAAAAATTTAAAAAAGAAGCTGCAGAATGACAATATTAGTATGAAGTTGATCCTGACCAGCTCCAGATCAAAGCGAATGAACTCCAGTCCGGACACCAGGGTGAGAAAGAGTGTGAGGTGGTCATGACTGCAAACCAAAGCATTTCTGCAAAAGGACATCAGTTCAAGTTTAGTCAGTGTTTAAAAACTCTCATTGACATAAGAATAAATATATATCTGAGGGTAAAAACTGATCTTGTGCTTACTTGAAATAATACTTCTGCAGCAGTCCTTGGTTCTCCTGGAAGAGGCGCAGGTAGCTCTCTAAAGAGCTCTCGCTCAGTGCCAGGTATAACCATGCACGGCCTGCAGAGAACACAGCTTATGTAACTCACTGAGTAATAAATGATGCATTCTGAGTGACGCCACATCCACTGTGCAGTAAAGACGTCTCACTTCGACCAAGGTTGGTTGCTATGTGCTTGAGCTCCTCTATCTGTCGGACAGCCTCTCTCCTTGTAAAGTGGACGACCAGGACCCAGTAGCCTGACGAGATGTCCTGCAGCCTAAAACAATAAGAAAGCGTTTTTATTAATGAAGAGTGACAATTTAAATTTACATCAAACTTACCTGTAAACATTAGCATCTTGTATTAGCGTCACAGTTCTCGGGCGAGGAATAATCCAAAACACATTGGTGGGAAAAATACTACTTTAATCGTGTCCAACTTGTTTTAAATTAGTTTGGTTTTGTTGTGGATGCATCAAAGAGTGGGGACTAAATTGTCTAACAGGTTGGAGGTACAAGGCGTATGAAAATACAATTTAAAGCTCACTTTTTGCCACAATGTCTGCTACATGTAAACAGAAAACTGCTTACCGTAATTTATTTATGCTTTAGTGATTCATAAATCAGTGTTGAGTAGCTTAAACAAAAAGCATATTCCTCAGAAGCTGATAGGTATTTAGACTGAGCTGAAAATCAGTGAAATGACAGAAAATCAAAAGAAAATTAAAGAAAAAAAAAGTGAAAATCTTCAGAAAGCTTTCAGAAGTGATCAAGTGACACTTTAAAAAAATAACACAAATGTCTGCTGGCTCAAGACTTTTGCACAGTACTGGCAGAGTGAACAATAAACACAAAGAACACTGATGCTGTATCAGACGCCAGTTGTTAATAAATCCACATTTTAAGTAAAATGATTTGTTTAAAATTTTCATAACCTTCTATTTACGTCTGTACTATTTGCACGTATGTGAAAGAAAAATGGAAACGATCTGGTTCACACACAGATCTTCTTGTTTCCACGTCGAATTTGTCTCACCCGTACAGCAGAGCGTGGTCCAGATGTTCACAGAGGCGCTGAAGGACCCGGTCGTGGTTTCGGATAGCTGGAGTTTCATCCTCGCAGGCCGCAAAGTAACTCTGCAACTGCAGTGAGACACATCGCACATCGTTCAAGAACTCTGCTCACAAATGTTTTACTTAAGCAGACAATAACAATATGTTATGATCATGTGAAGAATATGTGCAAATTTTGTTTCTTAGTTAAGAAATTTTTGACTGGTCCTTATGACACCGCAAGGAGTACCTTTAAAGGAAGTTGATGAGCATAAGGTCTTTTTTTTCTTCCAGAAAATAAGAACAGTGTGCCAGCTGTTTAACACATACTGTAAATATGTTGTCATTGTTGTATCTATTGTTTTATTACTGTACAAAGTTGATTTACTGGTTTAAAAAAAAGCCCAAAATTCCCATTTTGTTAAATCTGCATTTGACCTGCACAAGTCAAATAAAGCTGAAGCTGATGTTCAGATCAGTAAATATAGACAACAATACTGTATTAAGCTTTTAGTAAAGTACATGTTTCTTTGAGATTTTGTCTCCAATGATTATTCTACTCTATTTCCATGTGATCAAGTTGGATTTGTTTAGGCTTCCTGTCTCCTACAGAATTCAGTACAAAACTGCTCTCATTACACACCAATGCTTACACGGAACTTCACCTGACTATCTAAAGGACATTCTTGCACCATATTCATCCACCCGGTCTCTACGATCACAGAACAGTAATCTACTTCACATTCCAGAACCAAATTAAGGACCATGGGAGACCAGGCATTCTGTGTGGCTGCCCCCCGCCTATGGAACTCCCTCCCTGACTACCTGAGAGCTCCACAGTCACTGGTTGACTTTAAAAACGGCTTTGACTTTTCTTTTTAAGCAAGCCTATTCTGCCTCCACATGATTTTATCTTTCATCTTAGTTGATATTATTATTGATTTTACTTGAGTTTATCACTTGTTTTATTTGATCTTTGCTTTTGTTGCACTTTGTAGCACTTCGAGATTTTTATTAATGAAAAGTGCGTTATAAATTAAATTCATTATTATTATTATTATTAGGTAAACTCCGTACGGTGGAGGTATGCAATCGAAAGAAGAGGAATGAAAGTCGATCGTAGTAAGACAGAGTACATGTGTGAATGAGAGGGAGACAGTGAGGCTACAAGGAGCAGAGGTCACAAAGGTGCAGGATTTCAAGTACTTGGGGTCCACTGTCCAGGAAAATGGGGACTGTGGTAAAGAGGTGAAGAAGAGAGTCCAGGCAGGATGGAGTGGATGGAGAAAAGTTTCAGGAGCGATTTGTGACAAGAGTGTCAGCAAAAGTCAAAGGAAACGTTTACAGGACAGTGGTGACCAGCTGTGTTGTATGTCCATGTCTCCGTCTCCAAACCAAAAGACAGGAGAAAGAAGTGGAAGTAGCAGAAATGAAGATGCTGAGGTTCTCCTTAGGAGTGACAAGGATGGATAAGATCAGGAATGAGATCATCAGAGGTACAGCACATCTTGAACAACTGGGAGATAAAGTTAGGGAAGACACACTAAGATAGTTTGGACATGTCCAGAGGAGGGACAGTGGGTATATTGGTAGAAGTCACAGAGAATCTTTATTGTCATTTGCACCGCATGTGGTACATGTGATGAAACGAGATTATGTACACAGGGTCCCAGTTACATCCAACAACAAAATGTAAGAGAAAAACAGTAATAATATCTAGGATATAACCAAGAAAAACAACTAGAAACACACTATGTAGAAGGATGTTAGAAACGCAGCTGCCAGGAAAAAAAATCAAAGAGAATATATATGAATGCAGTTAGAGAGGACATGGAGGTAGATGGAGCAAGGACAATGTAAGATGGAGGAGAGTGACCCATGGGAGAGGAAACAGCCGAAAGAAAAGACTGCACATTTGATTTTAAGCCTGAGGTACAGTTCATAAAATACTTTGTCATTTAACAGCAAAAATAGGCTGAATAACCGATCCTAAAAATAAGAACTATAGTAACTTGACAGGAAACGGGCTGGCTGCACTAAACGCACAAGAACCTTTCTTATGCAAGTTCCTGTGATAAATAACTTACAGTGACACACCAAGTTGTTTATTGTCTCCAGCTATGGAATTATTGACAGGATGCTTTCAACAGACCAATAATGTCTGAATACAAATATTAAAAAATGTCAGTATCTAACACAAACATGAAGAACAAACACCTGCGAGGTAACCCCATAACACACTGCAGACCTGACTGCAGCTTTGTTTACAACGCATGCGCAGTGAGCTCAGTGCCACCAAACATCAACAGCACAGAAGTAGATTACATTACATATATTCATTCTATTATCATCGAGGTTAAGGCCCTTTTGTAACTGCGAAGTCCTCCGGGCTCTAAAGTTGCCCTGCCTTTCGCAAACAGAACATTAGATTAGCTACAATGACCCGAGCATGTGAAAAAATGTCAGACACGTTTGAAGACAAAGTGTTGTCCAACTCACTAGCAGCTCTTACCTTTTTGACGGACAGAGAAATGTTTTCCAGAATGCGATCCTTTACTTTGAGTTGATCCATCACCGGGCTGTGGGCAGCAGAAAGCGGTCAGCTGACTTTCACAAAGCAGTTTTTTTTTTGTTAAGCTACCGCCCACATTAGCTAAACAACCTTCCGCTAAATGTTCCTACAAACTAAAAGCTACAACAAGCTGTGAACGCGCCGCTGCTAATTCACTTTAAGCTAGCTGCACATCCAACCTCTGATTATCCCAAATGTTTTCACGTTAGCTTAAACGACTAGAGCCGAGGTTGACGAGCTGGTTTTTAAAGTTTCCCAACGCAGATAACATCGCTGACATTCTTTACCTTGGAGCTGTGCTAACCAGGTAAATCACCTGGTTGTTGCGAGCTAACCTTGTCGCTTTTTTAAATCTTGTCAACACAAACCGGATGCTATGATGTTGCACGTGCGTACAGCGGAACCCCAACTGTCAGGATGACGTCACTAAAACGTGACTCATCCAAGGACTGAATGGCGTTCAAAAAGTCTCACATTAGGGATTTCTCACTTGTTGTTGCACAAAAAACAAATACAATACTATTTTTGTGACTTACTTTTTTTTAAATACATATAACCATTTCTTGTTTTCGGCGTCAGTATCAAAGTTTGTCTTCTATTCTTTGATTCTGGTTGGAAGAACAAGCCTTACCCAAGCAGCTGCCCTTTCCCCTAATTATGAGAAAATGCTTTGCAACAAAAAGTACCAACAGTGAAAAACACTGTTGCATAGCAGAATATCAATTTCAAGCATTTATACAATTGTTTCACTTTGTCTAAACAGCTCTCACTTGTAAATGTTAAATGTAAACTTGCTCAATGTGATTCATGTCTAAATAAAAATGGAATTGTCTTATAATGGAGGACACAATCGCTCATATTAAGGAATGTCGATTTTATTTTCAAGAGAACTCCAGCTTTTTTTCAAAATGCAAACGCCTTTATAAAACACGGGAACAGTTAGCATTTTCAGTGCATGTTTTTAACCAAGAAAAAGGCTTTTCCCAATTGAGAAAATGCATTTTTAAAGACGATTTTTAACTGCTTTAGCTCAGACTTTAATTCAATGTAA
>JBBPBX010078808.1:0-16538 GCA_038048925.1 Garcialebias charrua
TTTGTCATGATCAGCTGTTTAATGTTTGAACCCACGTGCAGAAAAACAGACTGGCTCACGAATGTAAATGAATAATGATTTATTTAACAAAAATAATAATGCTGATGGAACAAAAACACTTACTGAGATGAGATGAGCAGATCATACATTGTGGAAAGACAAAGCCCCGGTGCTCAAGGAGTGAATACACAGAGTTTATATACTGACACAAACGAGACAGTGAGAAGCACCTGGGGTGATTAGAATGAGGACCAGCTGTGAATGATTAATGCTGAAGGCCTGAGCACAGAGAGACAGACTGAGGAGTGGGAAATGACAGAGACTGAATGAGATACACAGAAACCAGTAAACAAAGCTCAGAATAACAAAGTATGGCAGGAGGGAACACAAAATAACATAAAGAAACAGAGCCTAAAGAAAACAGACAGGGACAGAACCTGACATAACCCCCCCCCTCAAGGGTGGCACCTGACACCCCCAAGACGGACCCCACAAGAACAAGGGCGGGCGGAGGGAGGCAACCGGCAGGACGGCGGGCCAACATCAGCCCGATCCGTGGGGCGCCCAGGAGATCGCCCATCACCACCAGCCCGATCTGGAGGACGTCCAGGAGGCCGTCCATAATGTGGCAGCACGTCAGGCGGGCGACCAGAGTACCGTCCAGCAAGAAACACACCCCCAAGGAAAGGGATGGCTGGGACACCACAGTCGGCCGGTACACCTTCTTCGTCGGCCGGTACACCTTCTTCGTCGGCCGGAACACCTTCTTCGTCGGCCGGAACACCTTCTTCGTCGGCCGGAACACCTTCTTCGTCGGCCGGAACACCTTCTTCGTCGGTCGGAACACAGACGTCGGCCGGAACACAGACGTCGGCCGGAACACAGACGTCGGCCGGAACACAGACGTCGTCATCGCCAGGACCTCCGTCGTTGGGCGCCGAGATGTTGTCGGTCGCCGAGATGTTGTCGGGCGCCGAGGCAAGTGATAAGACGTCTGTGGCGCTGGGACCCTCTGTCGAGGACGAGGCGTCTGCTGCGCTGGGACCTTCTGTCGAGGACGAGGCGTCTGCGGCGCTGGGACCCCCGTCGTCAGAACCCTCTGAGACGTCGTTGAGGACCACGTCATCGGGGACCACGTCGTGAGGACCCTCTTCGTCGGGACCCTCGTCGTGAGGACCCTCTGAGACGTTGTGGGGACCCTCTTCGTCGGGACCCTCTTCGTCGGGACCCTCGTCGTGAGGATCCTCCGAGACGTTGTGGGGACCCTCTTCGTCGGGACCCTCATCGTAGGGACCCTCTGAGACTTCGTCGGGCGGTGAGACGTTGTCGGACTCCTCTGTGACGTCATCCGGACCCTCGTCGTCAGGACCCTCGTTGTCGTGCTCCTCTGTGACGTCATCCGGACCCTCGTCGTCAGGACCCTCGTTGTCGGGCTCCTCTGAGATGTCATCCGGACCCTCGTCGTCAGGACCCTCGTTGTCGGGCTCCTCTGAGTCGTCGTCAGGACCCTCCGAGATGTCGTCGGGCGCCGTCAAGACTGCAGGCGAGGAGACCACCGTCGAGACTGCAGGAGAGGAGACCACCGTCGAGACCGCAGGCGAGGGGACCACCATCGAGACCGCAGGCGAGGAGACCACCGTCGAGACTGAGACGTCGTTGGGCGCCGTCAAGACTGCAGGCGAGGAGACCACCGTCGAGACTGCAGGCGAGGAGACCACCGTCGAGACTGCAGGCGAGGAGACCACAGTCGAGACTGCAGGCGAGGAGACCACCGTCGAGACTGCAGACGAGGAGACCACCGTCAAGACTGCAGACGAGGAGACCACCGTCGAGACTGCAGACGAGGAGACCACCGTCGAGACTGCAGGCGAGAAGACGGCATCTGGACCTAGGACAGGCGAAGAGATGGCGTCTGGACACTCGGCGTCTGGACCCTTGGCGTCTGGACCCTCTGAGAAGACGAGGTCTGCAGCAGCCGAAGCGTCGAGGTCTGCAGCAGCCGAAGCGTCGAGGTCTGCAGCAGCCGAAGCGTCGAGGTCTGCAGCAGCCGAAGCGTCGAGGTCTGCAGCAGCCGAAGCGTCGAGGTCTGCAGCAGCCGAAGCGTCGAGGTCTGCAGCAGCCGAAGCGTCGAGGTCTGCAGCAGCCGAAGCGTCGAGGTCTGCAGCAGCCGAAGCGTCGAGGTCTGCAGCAGCCGAAGCGTCGAGGTCTGCAGCAGCCGAAGCGTCGAGGTCTGCAGCAGCCGAAGCGTCGAGGTCTGCAGCAGCCGAAGCGTCGAGGTCTGCAGCAGCCGAAGCACCAAGGACCAGAGATGGCAAGTACTTTGCCACAAAAGCTGCCTGCCAACGTTCCAGCTCCTCCTGTGACACCCTCTCTCCCTCCTCCAGAAAGCGAGGGCTGGGCTGTACATCTGGTGGCGAGCGAGGAGGAGACGGACAGCGGGGTGCAGCGGCGAGGTGAGGTGGAGAGGGATGAAGCTGAGAGTCGGTGGTCTTGCCTCTTCTTTGCCGCCTCTTCCTGCTGCGTTGGTGGTGTGAGCTGAAGACGGGCGCACCCCAGAGTTCCTCCTCCAGCTCAGCGTCATCGTCTGACCACAGCAGCAGATGTGACGAGCAATAAGCCGGCGGGGTGGAGGAAGAAGCTGGCTTAAAAGCCAGGCGGCTCCCCCAGAACTGAGACCTCATTTCCTCTTCCTCCACAAGAAGAGGTGATGGTAGGATCTCCACCTCCGGGCTGTGGTGACCTCGTCTCCGGACGGGTTCAGTCCGAAACGCCCCCCACCGGATCACAGGCTCCTCCATCAGTTCCTGTTTCTCCTTGTCCCTCTGAGCAGTTTTGTCTGCCTCACGGGCGAGCCATTCAAAAATATCTATTTTTCTGCTGGGCTCTTTCTGACGACCGGGGCTTTCTGTCATGATCAGCTGTTTAATGTTTGAACCCACGTGCAGAAAAACAGACTGGCTCACGAATGTAAATGAATAATGATTTATTTAACAAAAATAATAATGCTGATGGAACAAAAACACTTACTGAGATGAGATGAGAAGAGCAGATCATACATTGTGGAAAGACAAAGCCCCGGTGCTCAAGGAGTGAATACACAGAGTTTATATACTGACACAAACGAGACAGTGAGAAGCACCTGGGATGATTAGAATGAGGACCAGCTGTGAATGATTAATGCTGAAGGCCTAAGCACAGAGAGACAGACTTAGGAGTGGGGAATGACAGAGACTGAATGAGATACACAGAAACCAGTAAACAAAGCTCAGAACAACAAAGTATGGCGGGAGAGGAACACAAAATAACATAAAGAAAACAGAGCCTAAAGAAACAGACAGTGACAGAGCCTGACAATAAATGCTATTTTAACCACCGGGAGACGCCAGAGGAATATAGTATTTCTCAAAGATTAGCTGTCAAACATCAATCTGTCAAAAAAAAGTGACTGGGAGAAGAAATATGTTTATAAAAAAAGCTACATACTGAACCTTTAAAAATGACAAATTACATATATATGTAAATGGTTCAATAACATGACTCATTATTTCCTTTACTACCATCATATCCATGTCTTCACAGTCTTTCAATTTGTTTGTCAGTACATTTTTTAACTACATTCATTATTTCATCTTTATCAGTTCCCTTTAGGAACATACTGTTCACACAATTATCCATCAAATAACTTACATTTTTGTCCACTTTTTGTATTGAAGCCGTAAGGTTAGGTCCAACATTCACAAAGTAATTATTAAATGCATTTACAATTTCGTGATCATCATGTATTTCTTTGTTATTTACCACATAATGTCGAGAAAGATCCACACTAACCTATTTTTAGAACACCATTCATCACTCCCCATGTTGCCCTCATATCACCACCACATTTATGTAACAATTCACTATAATACTCTCTCTTATGTTTTCTTATGATCTACGTTAACTTATTTATGTACACTTTATATTTATTTTCTGCCTCAAGTGTTCTGGATTTCAAAGAACAAGAGTACAGATAGTTCTTTTTTTTTTACATGCATTTCTTAGTCCATTTGTCATCCATGGTTGATCAATGGTATTTTTCTTTATATTAATTTTTTGTATACAATTTTTTATACAAAACCTCCAGAATATTCATAAAGTTTTCATAAGATAGATTCACATCGTCCACATACACATCATCCCAATTTTGTTTATCTAAATCGTCTTTGAATTTATCTAAGTTTTTTTAGATGTGTTTATAATTTTGTTTTTATTTAATTTTTTTCATAGGAATTTCATCATTTTTATAATTTGTGAAAATTGATAAATGATCACTAAAGTCATTCATCAAGATACCACCTAACACCTCACCATCTGTGATATTAATACAAATGTTATTGATTATTGTAGCACTGTGTTAAGTGATTCTTGTTGGATTAGATATCAATGGAAACAAACAAGCTACACATTGAATCCATAAATGTACTGATTTCATTTGAGTCAGCCACTGTCCCCAGATCAATGTTAAAATCTCCACACATAAAAACTTTTTTGGTACAACTGTTAACCAAAACTTCCAACATTTTATCAGTGAACAATTCTATTCTTGATCCAGGTGATCTATATACACAACTTATTATTATATTCTTGTTTTTCATATTTATTATTTCAATTGTTATAATTTCCATTAAATTGTCTACAGCCATAGACATTTCTCTTTTTAATCTACACTTTATTAAATTTTTTACAAATAGGGCCACACTCCACCTTTTTTATTTGTTCTATTCATGTGATATAATTTATACCCTTCAATATAAGCACTATGTGAGTTTCCATTGTTTAACCAAGTTTCTGACACTGCTACCATTGAGAAAGTCTTGTCGATGGAAAATCTTTAAGAGAAAACTGAGACTGAAACAAGGTTTAAAAAGTATAAAGTATTTAATTTCTCCTTTGCAAAGTGGAGGCAGACAGAATACAGAACACGAGGCTGTTCCGAGCTGCACTGAAGAGTGCTTCTCGAAGTCCTCCTCTTATACCTTTCTTGCACGTCATAGGGGAGTTTCACAACCTTCAATCATAGAGTAGGAAAACATCTGTGGTGGAAAAGGGCTGACAGTTGAGTTTTGCAATAACATTCTTGGAGACAGTTGGCTCTGCACAATAGTTTTCTTGGACACAGTTTAGTTTGAAAAATAACATCTCCCAGGATGAGGAGGTTTCAGTCCGTTCAAGTTCTTGTTTTAACAGATGTTGAACTCAGTTTCTCAAACCACAGGCTGTTTGTCTTTCTTCTCAGGAATGTGTCTATGGCAGGCATTGTGACCACAGGGCCTCATAGGAATGTTATCATGGCGAGCATTGCAACCACAGATCATCTTGTTCAGCAGAAAAAGGGACAAGACCACAGATCATTCTTGACATGAAGAGGGAAGGAAAAACATTTGGGGAGGAAGGGATAACATTGGGGAGAAACCTCAGAGCATTCCATGGCATTGAGGAGAGGCAGAAATAATATTCAAAGAAAGGAATAACATTCTCTTTGCCCATGAAGCAAAGAGTCTTCAACAGTTCATGAGTTCAGTGAGTTTGAGTTCACTCAGTTTAAACAGAGAAGTTTCAAGCTCAGACAATATGCTTTATAAGTAATAAGATGATAAGGAAACAAACAAACAGTGTATAATTAATTTTTCCTTTCCACAATTTCCCCCTTTTGTTCCTTTATGGAACAACATCTAAGATAAAAATTAATAAGACTATACAGACAGCATCAGACTCTGAAAACAAAAACATCAGGAAAACACATTTCACATTATAGTGGTTTCATGTGGATCCTTCATTTACTTCAAATGGAAAATGGCAAGAGCTGTTTTTGTGGGTTACAGACCCTAGTTTGTGGCAAAGCTAAACTATAAAAGAAATCACATCACTTTAATAAATTTGAATCAATAAGTGAACAATAAAATGGAATAAAGTCGTTTTAGTTCTGAAAATGCTGTCCAGTGACAGTGTCTAAATCAAATGGGAATCTGAAATGCCATCGAGTGAGTTGTACAATACTTCTCAGGCATAAATTACCACGTCAAGAAATTGCAGTCTCGACACAAAACCATCAAAAGGAACTTGAACGTTTCTTCCACCTGCAGTATAGTGGAGGATCAATATGTCTTCTAAGTGGGTGGTGTTGATGTGTAAGGAAGCGGAGTCGTCTGCTATTGTTAATGTAATTTTCATTTTACTTCAGTTTGTTTTTTAGGACGAAGGTAGTGGGAGTGGAAGCAAAGGTGTCCATGTCATTTTCTAAATCTGTATCTAGGTCTTTGTGGAGAAGGGCATAAGTTGCTGCTTGTTGTTCAGGGACGAGTGCAGTTGAAATTAAACGTGTTGACAGAGAACGGAGACATGGTATACAGCAGCAGCCGCAGGTTACAAGTACGGCTAAACAAACTCCTGTAGAAATGATTAGGGACATAATGATACCTTTCCATCTACCAAACATGTTATTAAACCAATCAGAGATGGGGTTATTGATTCCTGAAGCTTCTTGCATTTCTTGGGAGAGTTGTTTTAGGCCTTTGAGGGCCCTAGCTACTTTACCATCTGGGGCTGTGTTGTTGGGGATAAAAGTACAACATTGGTCACCAATCATTGAGCACACGCCCCCTTTCTCAGCTAATATCATGTCCAACGCCATTCGATTTTGAATTGCCATTTTAGATGTGGGACGTAATTGATCAGAGAGGCCTTCAATGGCATCTCGGGTGAGATTAGTCAGACGCAAGACATTGTAGTGGACAAAATTAATTCTGGCTACGTTTTTGTTGGTGGTTACAGGAAAGAGAGCTCCTATGATGGGTAGGTTTTCAAACCCTGCTGCGACGGGGTCGGCTAGTTTGAATTCATCTGGAACGCCTTGTGGAACCCCTATTGCATTGATATAAGTTTTGGAGTTTGCATTTAGATCAAAATCTATGTCTCGTTTGGTTCTATTATGTTGTAAAGTCGACAGATGTCCAGCTAACAAAAGAGGTGCTGCAAGACGCACTAGAGCACAAAGTCCTATAGTTCCTTCAGGGATTTTAACTGATAGTCTTTGACCTCCGCAATAGTAATACAATCCTGCTCTAGCCCAAGTGCCTATACGTTGGGTTTTTTCGTCATTAGTGTCTACTTTTTCTGTTACGTTGCACCAATCTTGGTCGATGTTTCCATAATTAAGGGTTGGCTGTTCTGCAGTAAAATTGAAGCAGTGATAACCTTCAAAAATACGATTTGGGCGAAAAGAACCTGGATGTGTTTTATTGTGAATAGGTGGATATATGTCGGTTAGTGTGGTGCAACCCTCTATTGGTTGGTATCTAGTGAGTGCCAGCATGCAGTTGTATCCCCACGCATCTTCAGGAAACAAAGGGGCTGGTTGTGTGACTAGTTTGGGTCTGGCTGCAGCGCAAGCTACACAATTACTGAGTTGAGCTTCTCTTGCAGCTTCAACTAACCAGGATAACCACATGTTGTCATCTCCATGTCCCGTTGCACGCTCTATCAGTTGTTCAGGTTTTAATTTTGTATAATCTACAGAGATAGTTGGAACGTTTTCTCCCTTAAAGTTTTCAAGTTTAGGGATTGGATAATTGGTGACGTTTGTGATGTGTGGTTGCTGTGGGGGAACAAATCTGATGGTGACAAATCCCTTTGGATCTGCGCCTGAGACATCTGCTTGAATTAGGAAAGTATAAGAGTCTAATTTTGTTTGTGAGATAAAATCTTTTGGAGGACCATGTAACTTACTTAATGAGAGAGTGATTGGATTTTTTGCTGGGTTATAATCTCTTTGAAATCTAACTTTGTCCCACCATTCCTTTGTGTCTTTAGTCAAATCTGAACGTATGGGTTTCCATAGTCCCGTGTAAGCGGTGACTGTGGACCAGGAACAAGTTGGCTCACGAGTTCCTGGTAACTGCATTCCTGATTGATGGACAAACCTACGCATGCGAGTGTTGTGTACTGGGAAACCATCAGCGTTCATTGAGATATCTAAACACAAATACAGGTCAGCACTTCGGTACCACAAATCACGGCCTTTGCAATTTATTACATCACATAAGTCAAACTGAAATGCAGTGGTTGAATTGATCTCGTAGTCAAGGACCAATTTCTGATAGGCGGATTCTGGAATGCTTCTTTTGTTCACCTTTGTTTGAGTGCAGGGCCCTTCGTTTGGAAATAAGCAAAGGTGTGTACACAGGAAAATTGTGCCACAGCTCAAACCTGATATGAGGCCAAAGATCAGCATGGCCTTCCATGGATGAGTTTCGATCCAGTCTATTGAGTCTGTGTGCCTCATAGTTTGTTCAGAGGTTGTTAAACTAGGGAAAAACAGGGGTTGGATGGACTCAACCTAGTTGTAGGTCTACGGACCTGCCACCTTCACAGGGAGCCGTAACTCGGACTGTGAGTGTGTTGGTGCCGACCCGCACTTGCTGGAACGTCACTTCACCGTCGTTGGCCTCAGATGCTTTCCCACACCCTCGTTGGCATCCAGCATTCGAGCATCAGATGCTGATGTCAGTTCTGACCCGTCCCGATCCTCTTCTGTCGGTGGCTTCGTTCCTCGAAACAGCTTGCAGTGGGAAGCGTGGACCCAGCTAGCCCTCTCAGCGACCTTCACCGCAGTGTGTGTGGTTAGCAACACCTGGAATGGTCCTATCCACCTCGGAGAGTTCCAACGCTTTCTCCTGAAACATTTAATCATAACAAAATCTCCAGGAGAAATACAATGCAATTGTTTTTGAGCTGGTCCAGGGAGTCCTCCTTGAACCTGCGACCTGATGGAATGTAATTGTTTTGTTAGTTCAATACAGTATTTCATCATGTTGTGATCACAGTGTTTCAGATCACTCGTGGGATCTGTTGGTGGCCCAACTCCAAGGTTGGGCGGAGCTGCAAAAAGGATTTCAAAAGGACTAAGGTTATGTTTAGCCCTTCTGTGCATGCGCATTCCCATAACAGCAAGAGGTAAACATGAAACCCAACTCTGTTGTGTGTCCTCACAAATCTTGGCCAATTTGTTCTTTAATGTGCCATTCTCTCTCTCAACTGCGCCTCCACTCTGTGGGTGATAGGAGCAGTGTTTAGTTAGGTCAAAATTCAGTGTGGTTGAGATTTCTGTCATGATTTGGTTAGCAAAATGTGGTCCATTGTCACTGGAAATTCTCTGCGGAATTCCCCAGCGAGGAATGATTTCCTGTAAAAGGATTTTGGCCACTGTGTTTGCAGTGTTATGTTTTGTGGGGAAAACCTCGACCCATTTTGAAAACATATCCACGACAACCAAACAGTATTTTTTGTTCATCACAGGTGTCAATTCAATGAAATCAATCATTAAGTGTTGAAAAGGTGCAGTGATTTTTCTGTGAGCACCTGGTGCTTCTGTCTTAACTGCCTTTGAGATGTTGTGAGACGCACACACAAGACATGAGTCACAATGTTGTTGAGCATATTTTAAAAATTTGACTGTGTACCAGTGTGTGTCAACCTCTCTTAACATTCCCCCTTTTGACACATGATCAAAGGAATGTGTCAATGTAGCAAAAGCTGGAAAAAAGTGTTCAGGTAAACAAGGGTTATGGTTTGGACCAATCCATAGTCCATCCTTAAAGGTGGAACCTAAACGCTTCCATTCTGCTCGTTCATGAGAGGTGGACATTTTCTGCATGTCCTTGAGTGTGAAAGCAATGTCAGGTTCTGTGTTGGATGTGAGTGTGGAAAGTGATTCAGGTATCTGTGTAGCAGCTTGTTTGGCTGCAGTATCTGCAGCTGCATTTCCTATAGAAATGTAGTCTTTCCTGTTAGTGTGAGCAGCACATTTGATAACAGCAATGTTTTTAGGCAAAGTGATAGCTTCAAGGAGTTCGGCAACCAATTTATGGTTAAGAATGGGTTGTCCATCAGAGCGAAGGAAATGACGATGTTTCCAAAGTGCTCCAAAGTCATGAACAACTCCAAAAGCATAGCGTGAGTCAGTGAAGATGTTGACTGATTTGTTTTCAGAGAGCTGACAAGCTCTGGTCAAAGCAATAAGCTCACAAGCTTGAGCTGAACAAGGCGGAAGTGATTTTGCTTCAATAGTGTGTGTGTTTGTCACTACTGCGTAACCACTTCTGATGGAGCCTGTGTTCATGTCACGTGAGGAAGATCCGTCAACAAAAAGTTCCCAGTCAGGGTCAGAGATAGGGTCTTGTTTCAAGTCAGGTCGAGGTGTGCACAAAACCTCAAGTTCAGCCATGCAATCATGTGGAGTGCCCTCATCCGGTGAAGGTAAGAGAGTGGCTGGATTAAGTACGTTGCAACGTTTGATGGTGATGTTAGGCATGTCTAACAAAGTAGTGTGATACTTCAGCCAGCGTGCTGTCGACAGATGCGCAGTTTTTTGTTCATTTAGAATTTGTGTGACAGCATGGGGGACTAACAGGGTCAAATCAGAGTACCCCACGATGTCTCTACTTGCCAATACAGATTTTTCAGCTGCAGCGACTGAGCGCAAACACAGGGGGAGTCCTGCAGCTACTGGGTCGAGTTTTGCAGAGAAGTATGCAACAGGTTTCATCCTGTCACCATGCTTCTGAAGCAAGACTGACGTCATGCACCCTCCACGTTCATCCACAGCCTGGACGAAAGGCCGTGTTGGATCGGGAATTCCCAGTGTAGGTGCTTTTTGCAACTGAGCCTTGAGTGCTTCAAAAGCAGTCAATGCATCAGGTGTCCAAGTTAATTTGGAGCTCATTTGGAGGCCTTTTTCATGACAGACAGCGCGAAGTGGAGCTTCGAGTTCCGCGTAGTTAGGAATAAAATGTCTGCAATACCCACATAATCCCAAGAAAGACATGAGTTGTTTTTTAGTTACAGGAAGTGGCAGAGAAACTATGGCTTTAACGCGAGTGTCTGCCAGATCCCTCCCTTCAGCAGAGATTCTGTGACCCAGGAACGTGACCAATGGCTGTACAAATTGAAGTTTTGAGAGTGACGCCTTGTGACCTTGTTCTGCAAGATATTGAAGTAGGCGTATTGTGTGTGTTTGACAAAGACTTTCTGTTGGTGCTGCCAACAACAAGTCGTCCACGTATTGCAAAAGTGCACAACCTGGAGGAAGTGTGAAACCCATCAGGCTGTCGTTAAGTGCCTGGTGGAAGATAGTGGGGCTTTCGCAGAAACCTTGACAGATACGGGTGAACGTGTAAGACTTGCCCAGAAATTGAAAGGCAAACCAAAACTGACTGTCAGGGTGTACTGGTACACTAAAGAATGCGTTAGCCAAGTCAATGACAGAGAAGAAAGTTGAACCAGATGGTATTTGTGATAAAATCACATAGGGGTTCGGTACGATTGGAGCACGTGCTTGAACAGCTGCGTTTACAGCACGTAGGTCTTGAACAAACCTCCATTCATCTGGAGGTGTTGGTCTGATTTTCTTGACAGGAAAAATTGGCGTTCGTACCGGTGAGGCGGGGCAAGAAATAATTACTCCTGCTTTCAACAAAGAGTGGAAAACAGGTGTTATTCCTTCAACAGCTTCTGGCTTGAGTGGATATTGGGCAATTTTAGGTCTGTAGGACGATTTAGGAGTGATCTGAATCGGTTCTTGACCTTTTATTAACCCTACGTCATATTTGGTCTGGGCCCATAGGTGTTGTGGGACCTCTGAGAGTCTGGGGTCGTCAACCTGTAGTTTAGAAAAAGTTGTTGCTAGTCATGCTGTCTGGTCAATTGGGGCTTGGATTGGAATCACACAAGCCTCAAAGTCGATGTCTCGCATGAACATGAAGAGTGATGGTGAATACATGCAATCACCCACTGGTAACCAGTCTGTTGTGGTCACTGCATCCAAGGCCATGTGGCCAAGGTCTTTCCACTGAAATGACTGGTCACGAGCGAGCGACACATGTGGAAATGAGTCATGCATTTTGAAAAATGACTGCTGTGATAGTGAGGTGGGTGTGTCTTCTGTTTTTAATGAGACTAGGGAAAAACAAACTTCTTGTGTCCAGCAAATGGCTGTGAGGTGAAGCGTACTGGGTAGTGAGTGTATGAAAAGGGCTGCAAATGGGTCATCTGGGTCAGTCACTAGATGTGCTGTGCAGTGTAATGTGTCAGGGTCATGTAGAATGGAGTACTGTGGCATCCTTTCTGTAGTCATTTCAATCAGCCTTCTGGTCTGTGTCGGGTCAACGAGCAACCACTCCAGTACTGATAGGACTGGTTCTGAGTAGAAAGTGGTTATGTTTGGGTCAGGTGTGGAAACTAGGAGTCCTTCTGGACCACATTTGATAGTCAGGTTAAACATCAAGATCAAGTCTCTTGCCAAAAGATTGACAGGGCAATGTTCTGATAGTAGAAACTGATGTGTATGTTCTGTTTTGTCAAAAGGATTTATCACTGATAGAGGACTTGTCACAGGTTCAGGAATAGTCATGCCTGATGCTCCTGTGGAAGTGATAACTTGCCCTGATAATGGTGCATTTGGAAGTGCTTTTCTTTTTATCAGGGATCTTGTTGCCCCCGAATCTACAAGGAATGGGAGTGCCATTCCCTGTACATTCACTGTGAGCATGGGTAGTTTCTGACAAGCTGTCTGAGTGTATTTTAAATATGTGGTTGGAATCAAGTCATGCTCATCAACAACAGCTGTGTGTGTGTATCTACTTGCGGTTTGGAGAGCTGGACCTTCCTCCCCCCGCTCTAGTCAGGTAGAGTGGCCTTCCCTCTGCTCGAACTGTGGCTGCTGACCTCTTCCGCGTCCACCTTCTCTGCGGGAGCCTGGAAAGTTCTGTCTCTGGTTGGGACCACCTTGGTAGGGACGTCTCTGACCTTGGCCCATGCGTTGGCCCCGGAAGGTTCCTCGACCTCTGCATTTGTGGGGACAGTCTTTGACCCAGTGGGCATCAGAGCCACAGCTGTAGCAGCCGGAGGGTTCCTGTAGCCTTGGTTGCCAGTTCTGTGGTGGGTTCATCCATTGGGAGCGTCTTGGATGTTGTGGGTGGGATGCTTGAGGAAGTCTTGGAGGCTGGGCGTGTTCAAGAGTCATTTGAGTGGCAGCTTGGAGGAGTGTCAGCTGAGCATCTTCAGCCACGCGTTGCTTCTTTTTCTGGGCTGAGGTGACATCAGCTGAGTGCGTGTCCCAGGCGTGACGAGCATGGCGGAGGAGGTCATTGAGACGAATGTCTGTGGTGCAGCCAATGTAAGTGGTTGTGACGGCTTTCTGGATGTTGGGCAGGAGACCTTTCATCAAGAGCTGACTGAGAACAGACTCAAACACCGAGGGTTGTACGTCCCCTCTCCAATTGGCATTGGGGGGTACATCAAGACCTGAGTGGGCGGTGAACACTGGAAACATGCGGTTGTAGTAGTCTTGGGGTGGCTCATCTGGTCTTTGGGTGGTATCTGTGATCACACCATACTTGGGTGTGGGTGGAAAAGCTGTGTTCATGGCTTGGGCCACTGCTTGGATTTGCAGTCTGAAATCGTTGTTTGCAGCGTCCTCGTAGTCAACAACTGCGAGACGTTGGCGGAGTGCAGCCCCGTCAAACAGGCCGACCCCTAGGGTGTTCATGAACCCTATGCCATAGACAGTGGCCAGAACCATTTTAAGTTCAGTCATGGTAGGTTTGAGGACTTTGACCATGGTTTCCATGGCTTCTGCAATGGCTCGTCCGCCCCTGGCTTGATCCGGGAGGTATTCCCGAGCCATCTTGACCAGGTCGTCTTTGGGCCATGCACGATAGACAAGCTGAGGCCCGTCCTGACCCCCAACCTCCATCATGGGATAGGAACCAGTCATCATCAGGGTTTCAGCTTGCTCTTTTGGTTGGTGTTCGTCTTTTCTTCGCCTTAGGTTGGATGCGGGACCACTTCCATCTGCTGCGGGAGGTGGTGGGAGGTCAGCTCCAGCCGCACCCCCATCGTGGTGTGATTGATGTTGGCCTTGGGCTTGGGCATTTTGTTGAACGTCTTGCCCGTCGTTGTTCCCCCCACCAGCGTTTCCAGCCCCATCAGCTCTTCTGGGTGGTTGGTAGTCGTCATCTGTTGTCAGGGACCAGGCAGTTTTTTGTTGGAAAAGTTCAGGACCTTGTCCTCCGGGTGAAGAAACGTAAGGTGGTGGGTCACTTAGGCCAGCGAGCGATGGGTAGAGGGAAGGAGCCGTGGGGTGAGGAAGTCCATCACTCTCCGTTGCATGTGAAGAAGAAAAAGAAGGAAAATGCTGAGTTAGTCTGGTCTTTATCAGTCTGGCTGCTTTTGCAGGCTTTAACTGTTCTTTCTTTAACCCTGTTGGTTTTGAACCTGTCAGATCACTTTGTTTTTTGTTCTTTTTCCCAATTTGTTGAACCATCTGGAGAGCTTTGGGATTGGTTTTCTGATTTTGTGCCTTTGATTCATTTTTCCACAGTCTAAACGCTTGTTCGTGGTTGTGCATTGCAACATACATTTCTCTTGGTATCTTTGTCATTTTAGCTAGTTTTAATTTTTGTGCAGCTAACTTTTCTTCGAGCTGCTGAATGTCATCTGGATCTAAAGACCCATTCTTTGGAAAATCAAACTCGTAAAACCATTGTGACACGTATTTAAGACAAGAATCTCCATGTAACTTTTTCATGCGGTCCGCTTCTGGACTGCATGGAATATAATCAACATTTTTACTATTACTGGTACCCATATTGACTCTTATTGTATGCTTTATTATCTGCACGCTACCCCTTGGAAGTGCGTCTCACGCTACTTCTTATTTTTAATTTGAAGTGCGTCTCACGGATTTTTATCCTCACGCTACCTCTAGTATCTAATTAGAGGTGCGTCCTGTAGATTTTTATTATTATTTTTTTTTATCTGCGCGCTACCTCTTATATCTAATTAGAGATGCGCCTCATAGGTTTTTATCTTCGCGCTACCTCTTATATCTAATTAGAGATGCGCCCTGTAGATTTTTATCTTCGCGCTACCTCTTATATCTAGTTAGAGATGCGCCCTGTAGATTTTATTAATAAATCTTACACACGCGTTCACTCTGTTTCCTGTTCTATTTCAAAGAAGACAGTACAGTCCCTTTAAGGACCTCTCACTTGGTCTCTTTAGACCTTATGCTCAATGTATTTCTGTTTTAATGCATTTCTATTTGATCATTCTTTACTTGATATTTTATTTTGAAAAGATCGATAAATTTTACCTTGACTGTTTTAGTTTCAGTCTGCAGTTCTCGGGCTGGATTATAGTTGAAGCCGGTCCGGTCCTCCCGGAGTCAAGACGTCCTCCCGCTCCGGAAAGTCTGGCTGGAGGTTCGGAGGTTGGTGATCAGCCTGCCGTCGTGAAGCTCCGTGAGTCCGGACGAACTTTCAATATAACCATCCGGCTGCTACCAATTGTCGATGGAAAATCTTTAAGAGAAAACTGAGACTGAAACAAGGTTTAAAAAGTGTAAAGTATTTAATTTCTCCTTTGCAAAGTGGAGGCAGACAGAATACAGAACACGAGGCTGTTCCGAGCTGCACTGAAGAGTGCTTCTCGAAGTCCTCCTCTTATACCTTTCTTGCACGTCATAGGGGAGTTTCACAACCTTTAATCATAGAGTAGGAAAACATCTGTGGTGGAAAAGGGCTGACAGTTGAGTTTTGCAATAACATTCTTGGAGACAGTTGGCTCTGCACAATAGTTTTCTTGGACACAGTTTAGTTTGAAAAATAACATCTCCCAGGATGAGGAGGTTTCAGTCCGTTCAAGTTCTTGTTTTAACAGATGTTGAACTCAGTTTCTCAAACCACAGGCTGTTTGTCTTTCTTCTCAGGAATGTGTCTATGGCAGGCATTGTGACCACAGGGCCTCACAAGAGTGTTATCATGGCAAGCATTGCAACCACAGATCATCTTGTTCAGCAGAAAAAGGACAAGACCACAGATCATTCTTGACATGCAGAGGGAAGGAAAAACATTTGGGGAGGAAGGGATAACATTGGGGAGAAACCTCAGAGCATTCCATGGCATTGAGGAGAGGCAGAAATAATATTCAAAGAAAGGAATAACATTCTCTTTGCACATGAAGCAAAGAGTCTTCAACAGTTCATGAGTTCAGTGAGTTTGAGTTCACTCAGTTTAAACAGAGAAGTTTCAAGCTCAGACAATATGCTTTATAAGTAATAGGATGATAAGGAAACAAACAAACAAACAAACAAACAGTGTATAATTAATTTTTCCTTTCCAGAGCGCGACTTCCAGTCGTTTCCGGAAATGCATCTGTGTCCGCCATTTTATGATTCCCAAGTGCGGTCAATTGAGGTCCGCCATTATCGGCTCTTGCCAGCTGGCTCTGGAGGGCCGTGTGTCCGATAGGGGTTGTCTCATATGGATAAATTAGCTGGAAACACTCGGTGAACTTAGTGGACGCGCCGCCGATCGCTCCCACAACGTCGCTCGACATGCTAACGAGCGCAGCTAACAGAGCAGCTAACGCGGGCAAAGACACCAAGCCGACATGCCGCGGAGGGGCCATCTGCGGCCGGGAGTTCGCCGCAATGTCCGCCT
>JBBPBX010078809.1:0-16538 GCA_038048925.1 Garcialebias charrua
GTGAGTCGGCCATTTTGAATCAAACAGCTAATTAGGTGAGTCGGCCATTTTGAATCAAACTAGCTAATTAGGTGAGTCGGCCATTTTGAATCAAACTAGCTAATTAGGTGAGTCGGCCATTTTGAATCAAACTAGCTAATTAGGTGAGTCTGCCATTTTGAATCAAACTAGCTAATTAGGTGAGTCGGCCATTTTGAATCAAACTAGCTAATTAGGTGAGTCGGCCATTTTGAATCAAACTAGCTCATTAGGTGAGTCGGCCATTTTGAATCAAACTAGCTCATTAGGTGAGTCGGCCATTTTGAATCAAACTAGCTAATTAGGTGAGTCGGCCATTTTGAATCAAACTAGCTAATTAGGTGAGTCGGCCATTTTGAATCAAACCAACTAATTAGGTGAGTCGGCCATTTTGAATCAAACCAGCTAATTAGGTGAGTCGGCCATTTTGAATCAAACCAGCTAATTAGGTGAGTCGGCCATTTTGAATCAAACCAGCTAATTAGGCGAGGCGGCCATTTTGAATCAAACCAACTAATTAGGTGAGTCGGCCATTTTGAATCAAACAAGTTAATTAGGCGAGGCGGCCATTTTGAATCAAACAAGCTAATTAGGTGAGTCGGCCATTTTGAATCAAACCAGCTAATTAGGTGAGTCGGCCATTTTGAATCAAACCAGCTAATTAGGTGAGTCGGCCATTTTGAATCAAACAAGCAAATTAGGTGAAGCGGCCATTTGAACAAGCAAATTAGGTGAAGCGGCCATTTTGATGGAGATATGGAACTTATATTTGGCAAATGGGTAGCTGACAATGATCCCTAATAAATTTCAATTGAAAATCCAATTTCCAAGATGGCCGACAACGCAAAAAAGTCAAAATACTGTAAAATGGTCAATTTTAGTGATATTGAGCTGAAACTTGGTATGGTGATAGCTGACAATGTTTCCTATCATATTCCATATCAAAATCAAAAATCCAAGATGGCCGCCATAGCTACTTTCAAATGGCTATAACTCGGCCATCTTTATACATAGAGAGCTGAAATTTGGTGAGGGTGTAGCTGAAGACATCCTCTATCACGTACGGAAACCAAAAATAAAAATCCAAGATGGCCGCCATAGCTACATTCAAATGGCTTTAACTCGACCATCTTTATACATAGAGAGCTGAAATTTGGTGAGATTGTAGCTGAAGACATCCTCTATCAAGTACCAAAACCAAAAATAAAAATCCAAGATGGCCGCCATAGCTAAGAAGAAAAAATGTCATAACTCGGCCATCTTTATACATAGAGAGCTGAAATTTGGTGATGTTGTAGCTGACGACATTCTCTATCACGTACAAAAAACAAAAATAAAAATCCAAGATGGCCGCCATAGCTAAATGACAAAAAATGCCATAACTCGGCCATTTTTAGAGCTATTGAGACAAAACTTGGCAACTTAGTAGCTGAGAATGAGCTCTAATAAACCCTGATTAAAAATTAAAAAATCCAAGATGGCCGCCTTATCTAAAAGATAAAAAACACCATAATTCGGCCATTTTTAATGCTATTTAGCTGAAATTTGGTGTAATGTTAGCTGAAAGTGAACCCAAACACCTTTCACTATCATTTCAAGATTTTAATTTAGCTCTGTGATGTGTGCTATGAACATTTAGAGCCATTAGGATTCAAGATGGCTGCTTACGGGCAGTAGCCTGGCAGCCCCCGTCGAAGTTTCTCCAGGAACTTTCTAGTTTTTATTTATTATTCATCCATCAACATTAATGCGGCTCGTACCGTAACGTGCACCCCCACAAAAGTTATATCAAAACGACCGGCCCGACTCCGAGATGTGTGCTATTACTTTTCTAAGCAATCGGAGTTACCACCGCGAAATATTTTGCTAACAAAAATCGTAAATTTCCCATAGGAAATGAATGGGACCTTGAGTTTTCAGAGAAACTGAGTAACATAGGGCGCCATTTTGGTTCAATATACAAGGCAATTTACAAGGCAGGTTCAATACACAAGCTAGTTAGGTGAGGCGGCCATTTTGACTCAAACAATCTAATTAGGTGAGTCGGCCATTTTGATTCAAACTAGCTAATTAGGTGAGTCGGCCATTTTGAATCAAACTAGCTACTTAGTTTAGTCGGCCAATATACAAGGCAGGTTCAATACACAAGTTCATTAGGTGAGTCGGCCATTTTGAATCAAACTAGCTAATTAGATGAGTCGGCCATTTTGATTCAAACTAGCTAATTAGGGAAGTCGGCCATTTTGAATCAAACTAGCTAATTAGGTGAGTCGGCCATTTTGAATCAAACTAGCTAATTAGGTGAGTCGGCCATTTTGAATCAAACTAGCTAATTAGGTGAGTCGGCCATTTTGAATCAAACTAGCTAATTAGGTGAGTCGGCCATTTTGAATCAAACTAGCTAATTAGGTGAGTCGGCCATTTTGAATCAAACTAGCTAATTAGGTGAGTCGGCCATTTTGAATCAAACTAGCTAATTAGGTGAGTCGGCCATTTTGAATCAAACTAGCTAATTAGGTGAGTCGGCCATTTTGAATCAAACTAGCTAATTAGGTGAGTCGGCCATTTTGAATCAAACTAGCTAATTAGGTGAGTCGGCCATTTTGAATCAAACTAGCTAATTAGGTGAGTCGGCCATTTTGAATCAAACTAGCTAATTAGGTGAGTCGGCCATTTTGAATCAAACTAGCTAATTAGGTGAGTCGGCCATTTTGAATCAAACTAGCTAATTAGGTGAGTCGGCCATTTTGAATCAAACTAGCTAATTAGGTGAGTCGGCCATTTTGAATCAAACTAGCTAATTAGGTGAGTCGGCCATTTTGAATCAAACTAGCTAATTAGGTGAGTCGGCCATTTTGAATCAAACTAGCTAATTAGGTGAGTCGGCCATTTTGAATCAAACTAGCTAATTAGGTGAGTCGGCCATTTTGAATCAAACTAGCTAATTAGGTGAGTCGGCCATTTTGAATCAAACTAGCTAATTAGGTGAGTCGGCCATTTTGAATCAAACCAGCTAATTAGGTGAGTCGGCCATTTTGAATCAAACAAGCTAATTAGGTGAGTCGGCCATTTTGAATCAAACAAGCTAATTAGGTGAGTCGGCCATTTTGAATCAAACAAGCTAATTAGGTGAGTCGGCCATTTTGAATCAAACAAGCTAATTAGGTGAGTCGGCCATTTTGAATCAAACAAGCTAATTAGGTGAGGCGGCCATTTTGAATCAAACAAACTAATTAGGTGAGTCGGCCATTTTGAATCAAACAAGCTAATTAGGTAAGTCGGCCATTTTGAATCAAACAAGCTAATTAGGTGAGTCGGCCATTTTGAATCAAACCAGCTAATTAGGTGAGTCGGCCATTTTGAATCAAACTAGCTAATTAGGTGAGTCGGCCATTTTGAATCAAACCAGCTAATTAGGTGAGTCGGCCATTTTGAATCAAACCAGCTAATTAGGTGAGTCGGCCATTTTGAATCAAACTAGCTAATTAGGTGAGTCGGCCATTTTGAATCAAACTAGCTAATTAGTTGAGTCGGCCATTTTGAATCAAATTAGCTAATTAGGTGAGTCTGCCATTTTGAATGAAACTAGCTTATTAGGTGAGTCGGCCATTTTGAATGAAACTAGCTAATTAGGTGAGTCGGCCATTTTGAATCAAACTAGCTAATTAGGTGAGTCGGCCATTTTGAATCAAACTAGCTAATTAGGTGAGTCGGCCATTTTGAATCAAACTAGCTAATTAGGTGAGTCGGCCATTTTGAATCAAACAAGCTCATTAGGTGAGTCGGCCATTTTGAATCAAACAAGCTCATTAGGTGAGTCGGCCATTTTGAATCAAACAGGCTCATTAGGTGAGTCGGCCATTTTGAATCAAACAAGCTTATTAGGTGAGTCGGCCATTTTGAATCAAACTAGCTCATTAGGTGAGTCGGCCATTTTGAATCAAACAAGCTCATTAGGTGAGTCGGCCATTTTGAATCAAACTAGCTCATTAGGTGAGTCGGCCATTTTGAATCAAACAAGCTAATTAGGTGAGTCGGCCATTTTGAATCAAACTAGCTAATTAGGTGAGTCGGCCATTTTGAATCAAACTAGCTAATTAGGTGAGTCGGCCATTTTGAATCAAACTAGCTAATTAGGTGAGTCGGCCATTTTGAATCAAACTAGCTAATTAGGTGAGTCGGCCATTTTGAATCAAACTAGCTAATTAGGTGAGTCGGCCATTTTGAATCAAACTAGCTAATTAGGTGAGTCGGCCATTTTGAATCAAACTAGCTAATTAGGTGAGTCGGCCATTTTGAATCAAACTAGCTAATTAGGTGAGTCGGCCATTTTGAATCAAACTAGCTAATTAGGTGAGTCGGCCATTTTGAATCAAACTAGCTAATTAGGTGAGTCGGCCATTTTGAATCAAACTAGCTAATTAGGTGAGTCGGCCATTTTGAATCAAACTAGCTAATTAGGTGAGTCGGCCATTTTGAATCAAACTAGCTAATTAGGTGAGTCGGCCATTTTGAATCAAACTAGCTAATTAGGTGAGTCGGCCATTTTGAATCAAACCAGCTAATTAGGTGAGTCGGCCATTTTGAATCAAACCAGCTAATTAGGTGAGTCGGCCATTTTGAATCAAACCAGCTAATTAGGTGAGTCGGCCATTTTGAATCAAACCAACTAATTAGGTGAGTCAGCCATTTTGAATCAAACTAGTTAATTAGGTAAGTCGGCCATTTTGAATCAAACAATCTACTTAGGTAAGTCGGCCATTTTGAATCAAACCAGCTAATTAGATGAGTCGGCCATTTTGAATCAAACCAACTAATTAGGTGAGTCGGCCATTTTGAATCAAACCAGCTAATTAGGTGAGTCGGCCATTTTGAATCAAACCAGGTAATTAGGTGAGTTGGCCATTTTGAATCAAACCAACTAATTAGGTGAGTCGGCCATTTTGAATTAAACAAGCAAATTAGGTGAAGCGGCCATTTGAACAAGCAAATTAGGTGAAGCGGCCATTTTGATGGATATATGGAACTTATATTTGGCAAATGGGTAGCTGACAATGATCCCTAATAAATTTCAATTGAAAATCCAATTTCCAAGATGGCCGACAACGCAAAAAAGTCAAAATACTGTAAAATGGTCAATTTTAGTGATATTGAGCTGAAACTTGGTATGGTGATAGCTGACAATGTTTCCTATCATATTCCATATCAAAATCAAAAATCCAAGATGGCCGCCATAGCTACTTTCAAATGGCTATAACTCGGCCATCTTTATACATAGAAAGCTGAAATTTGGTGAGGTTGTAGCTGAAGACATCCTCTATCACGTACGGAAACCAAAAATGAAAATCCAAGATGGCCGCCATAGCTACATTCAAATGGCTTTAACTCAGCCATCTTTATACATAGAGAGCTGAAATTTGGTGAGGTTGTAGCTGAAGACATTCTGTATTACGTACCGAAACCAAAAATAAAAATCCAAGATGGCCGCCATAGCTAAAAGAGAAAAAATGCCATAACTCAGCCATCTTTACACATAGAGAGCTGAAATTTGGCGAGGTTGTAGCTGAAGACATTCTGTATTACGTACCGAAACCAAAAATAAAAATCCAAGATGGCCGCCATAGCTAAAAGAGAAAAAATGCCATAACTCAGCCATCTTTATACATAGAGAGCTGAAATTTGGTGAGGTTGTAGCTGACGACATTCTCTATCACGTACAAAAAACGAAAATAAAAATCCAAGATGGCCGCCTTAGCTAAAAAGAAAAAACACCATAATTCAGCCATTTTTAATGCTATTTAGTTGAAATTTGGTGTAATCGTAGCTGAAAATGAACCCAAACACCTTTACTATCATTTCAAGAATTTTATTTGGCTCCGTGATATGTGCTATTAACATTTGGAGCCATTTGTATTCAGGATGGCTGCTAACGGGCAGTAGCCTGGCAGCCCCCGTCGAAGTTTCTCCAGGAACTTTCTAGTTGGGGGCTGCCAATGCATTGTAAATGCTTGGAAGCAACCTATTGTTATCCACCCAATAAGGGTTTCTTTTATTTATTGGGGGCTGCCAATGCATTGTAAATGCTTGGAAGCAACCTATTGTTCTCCACCCAATAAGGGTTTCTTTATTTATTTTTTTTTATTTATTATTCATCCATCTCCGTTAATGCGGCTCGTACCGTAACGTGTACCCCCACAAAAGTTATATCAAAACGACCGGCCCGACTCCGAGATGTGTGCTATTACTTTTCTAAGCAATCGGAGTTACCATCGCGAAATATTTTGCTAACAAAAATCGTAAATTTCCCATAGGAAATGAATGGGACTTAACTTTTCAGAGAAACTGAGTTACATAGGGCGCCATTTTGGTTCAATATACAAGGCAATATACAAGGCAGGTTCAATACACAAGCTCATTAGGTGAGTCGGCCATTTTGAATCTAACTAGCTAATTAGATGAGTCAGCCATTTTGAACCAAACTAGCTAGTTAGGTGAGTCGGCCATTTTGAATCAAACAAGAGAATTAGGTGAGTCTGCCATTTTGAATCAAACTAGCTAATTAGGTGAGTCTACCATTTTGAATCAAACTAGCTAATTAGGTGAGACGGCCATTTTGAATCAAACTAACTAATTAGGTGAGTCGGCCATTTTGAATCAAACAACATAATTAAGTGAGTCGGCCATTTTGAATCAAACTAGCTACTTAGTTGTGTCGGCCAATATATAAGGCAGGTTCAATACACAAGCTCATTAGGTGAGTCGGCCATTTTGAATCAAACTAGCTAATTAGGTGAGTCGGCCATTTTGAATCAAACTAGCTAATTAGGTGAGTCGGCCATTTTGAATCAAACTAGCTAATTAGGTGAGTCGGCCATTTTGAATCAAACTAGCTAATTAGGTGAGTCGGCCATTTTGAATCAAACTAGCTAATTAGGTGAGTCGGCCATTTTGAATCAAACTAGCTAATTAGGTGAGTCGGCCATTTTGAATCAAACTAGCTAATTAGGTGAGTCGGCCATTTTGAATCAAACTAGTTAATTAGGTGAGTCGGCCATTTTGAATCAAACCAGCTAATTAGGTGAGTCGGCCATTTTGAATCAAACCAGCTAATTAGGTGAGTCGGCCATTTTGAATCAAACCAGCTAATTAGGTGAGTCGGCCATTTTGAATCAAACCAGCTAATTAGGTGAGTCGGCCATTTTGAATCAAACCAGCTAATTAGGTGAGTCGGCCATTTTGAATCAAACCAGCTAATTAGGTGAGTCGGCCATTTTGAATCAAACCAGCTAATTAGGTGAGTCGGCCATTTTGAATCAAACCAGCTAATTAGGTGAGTCGGCCATTTTGAATCAAACCAGCTAATTAGGTGAGTCGGCCATTTTGAATCAAACCAGCTAATTAGGTGAGTCGGCCATTTTGAATCAAACCAGCTAATTAGGTGAGTCGGCCATTTTGAATCAAACCAGCTAATTAGGTGAGTCGGCCATTTTGAATCAAACCAGCTAATTAGGTGAGTCGGCCATTTTGAATCAAACCAGCTAATTAGGTGAGTCGGCCATTTTGAATCAAACCAGCTAATTAGGTGAGTCGGCCATTTTGAATCAAACCAGCTAATTAGGTGAGTCGGCCATTTTGAATCAAACCAGCTAATTAGGTGAGTCGGCCATTTTGAATCAAACCAGCTAATTAGGTGAGTCGGCCATTTTGAATCAAACTAGCTAATTAGGTGAGTCGGCCATTTTGAATCAAACAGCTAATTAGGTGAGTCGGCCATTTTGAATCAAACTAGCTAATTAGGTGAGTCGGCCATTTTGAATCAAACTAGCTAATTAGGTGAGTCGGCCATTTTGAATCAAACTAGCTAATTAGGTGAGTCGGCCATTTTGAATCAAACTAGCTAATTAGGTGAGTCGGCCATTTTGAATCAAACTAGCTAATTAGGTGAGTCGGCCATTTTGAATCAAACTAGCTAATTAGGTGAGTCGGCCATTTTGAATCAAACTAGCTAATTAGGTGAGTCGGCCATATTGAATCAAACAAGCTCATTAGTTGAGGCGGCCATTTTGAATCAAACAAGCAAACTAGGTGAGACGGCCATTTTGAATTAAACAAGTAAATTAGGTGAAGCGGCCATTTGAACAAGCAAATTAGGTGAAGCGGCCATTTTGATTGAGATATGGAACTTATATTTGGCAAATGGGTAGCTGACAATGATCCCTAATAAATTTCAATTGAAAATCCAACTTCCAAGATGGCCGACAACGCAAAAAAGTCAAAATACTGTAAAATGGTCAATTTTAATGATATTGAGCTGAAACTTGGTATGGTGATAGCCGACAATGTTTCCTATCAAATTCCATATCAAAATCAAAAATCCAAGATGGCCGCCATAGCTACTTTCAAATGGCTATAACTCGGCCATCTTTATACATAGAAAGCTGAAATTTGGTGAGGTTGTAGCTGAAGACATCCTCTATCACGTACGGAAACCAAAAATAAAAATCCAAGATGGCCGCCATAGCTACATTCAAATGGATTTAACTCAGCCATCTTTATACATAGAGAGCTGAAATTTGGTGAGGTTGTAGCTGAAGACATTCTGTATTACGTACCGAAACCAAAAATAAAAATCCAAGATGGCCGACATAGCTAAAAGAGAAAAAATGCCATAACTCAGCCATCTTTATACATAGAGAGCTGAAATTTGGTGAAGTTGTAGCTGACAACATTCTCTATCACGTACAAAAAACGAAAATAAAAATCCAAGATGGCCGCCTTAGCTAAAAAGAAAAAACACCATAATTCAGCCATTTTTAATGCTATTTAGTTGAAATTTGGTGTAATCGGAGCTGAAAATGAACCCAAACACCTTTACTATCATTTCAAGAATTTTATTTGGCTCCGTGATATGTGCTATTAACATTTGGAGCCATTTGTATTCAGGATGGCTGCTAACGGGCAGTAGCCTGGCAGCCCCCGTCGAAGTTTCTCCAGGAACTTTCTAGTTGGGGGCTGCCAATGCATTGTAAATGCTTGGAAGCAACCTATTGTTCTCCACCCAATAAGGGTTTCTTTATTTATTTTTTTTTATTTATTATTCATCCATCTCCGTTAATGCGGCCCGTACCGTAACGTGTACCCCCACAAAAGTTATATCAAAACGACCGGCCCGACTCCGAGATGCGGCCCGTACCGTAACGTGTACCCCCACAAAAGTTATATCAAAACGACCGGCCCGACTCCGAGATGTGTGCTATTACTTTTCTAAGCAATCGGAGTTACCACGGCGAAATATTTCGCTAACAAAAATCGTAAATTTCCCATTGGAAATGAATGGGACTTAACTTTTCAGAGAAACTGAGTTACATAGGGCGCCATTTTGGTTCAATATACAAGGCAATATACAAGGCAGGTTCAATACACAAGCTAGTTAGGTGAGTCGGCCATTTTGAATAGAACTAGCTAATTAGGTGAGTCGGCCATTTTGAATCAACCAAGCTCATTAGGTGAGGCGGCCATTTTGAATCAGGGCGCCATCTTGGTTCAATATACAAGGCAATATACAAGGTAGGTTCAATACACAAGCTAATTAGATGAGGCGGCCATTTTGGATGAAATTAGATAATTAGTTGAGGTGGCCATTTTGAATCAACCAAGCTCATTAGGTGAGGCGGCCATTTTGAATCAGGGCGCCATCTTGGTTCAATATACAAGGCAATATACAGGGCAGGTTCAATACACAAGCTACTTAGGTGAGACGGCCATTTTGAATCAAACTAGCTAATTAGGTGAGTCGGCCATTTTGAATCAAAGTAGCTAATTAGGTGAGTCGGCCATTTTGAATCAAACTAGCTAATTAGGTGAGTCGGCCATTTTGAATCAAAGTAGCTAATTAGGTGAGTCGGCCATTTTGAATCAAACTAGCTAATTAGGTGAGTCGGCCATTTTGAATCAAACTAGCTAATTAGGTGAGTCGGCCATTTTGAATCAAACTAGCTAATTAGGTGAGTCGGCCATTTTGAATCAAACTAGCTAATTAGGTGAGTCGGCCATTTTGAATCAAACTAGCTAATTAGGTGAGTCGGCCATTTTGAATCAAACTAGCTAATTAGGTGAGTCGGCCATTTTGAATCAAACTAGCTCATTAGGTGAGTCGGCCATTTTGAATCAAACTAGCTAATTAGGTGAGTCGGCCATTTTGAATCAAACTAGCTCATTAGGTGAGTCGGCCATTTTGAATCAAACTAGCTCATTAGGTGAGTCGGCCATTTTGAATCAAACTAGCTAATTAGGTGAGTCGGCCATTTTGAATCAAACTAGCTAATTAGGTGAGTCGGCCATTTTGAATCAAACTAGCTAATTAGGTGAGTCGGCCATTTTGAATCAAACTAGCTAATTAGGTGAGTCGGCCATTTTGAATCAAACTAGCTAATTAGGTGAGTCGGCCATTTTGAATCAAACTAGCTAATTAGGTGAGTCGGCCATTTTGAATCAAACTAGCTAATTAGGTGAGTCGGCCATTTTGAATCAAACTAGCTAATTAGGTGAGTCGGCCATTTTGAATCAAACTAGCTAATTAGGTGAGTCGGCCATTTTGAATCAAACTAGCTAATTAGGTGAGTCGGCCATTTTGAATCAAACTAGCTAATTAGGTGAGTCGGCCATTTTGAATCAAACTAGCTAATTAGGTGAGTCGGCCATTTTGAATCAAACTAGCTAATTAGGTGAGTCGGCCATTTTGAATCAAACTAGCTAATTAGGTGAGTCGGCCATTTTGAATCAAACTAGCTAATTAGGTGAGTCGGCCATTTTGAATCAAACTAGCTAATTAGGTGAGTCGGCCATTTTGAATCAAACTAGCTAATTAGGTGAGTCGGCCATTTTGAATCAAACTAGCTAATTAGGTGAGTCGGCCATTTTGAATCAAACTAGCTAATTAGGTGAGTCGGCCATTTTGAATCAAACTAGTTAATTAGGTGAGTCGGCCATTTTGAATCAAACCAGCTAATTAGGTGAGTCGGCCATTTTGAATCAAACCAGCTAATTAGGTGAGTCGGCCATTTTGAATCAAACCAGCTAATTAGGTGAGTCGGCCATTTTGAATCAAACCAGCTAATTAGGTGAGTCGGCCATTTTGAATCAAACCAGCTAATTAGGTGAGTCGGCCATTTTGAATCAAACCAGGTAATTAGGTGAGTCGGCCATTTTGAATCAAACCAGCTAATTATGTGAGTCGGCCATTTTGAATCAAACCAGCTAATTAGGTGAGTCGGCCATTTTGAATCAAACCAGCTAATTAGGTGAGTCGGCCATTTTGAATCAAACCAGCTAATTAGGTGAGTCGGCCATTTTGAATCAAACCAGCTAATTAGGTGAGTCGGCCATTTTGAATCAAACCAACTAATTAGGTGAGTCGGCCATTTTGAATTAAACAAGCAAATTAGGTGAAGCGGCCATTTGAACAAGCAAATTAGGTGAAGCGGCCATTTTGATGGATATATGGAACTTATATTTGGCAAATGGGTAGCTGACAATGATCCCTAATAAATTTCAATTGAAAATCCAATTTCCAAGATGGCCGACAACGCAAAAAAGTCAAAATACTGTAAAATGGTCAATTTTAGTGATATTGAGCTGAAACTTGGTATGGTGATAGCTGACAATGTTTCCTATCATATTCCATATCAAAATCAAAAATCCAAGATGGCCGCCATAGCTACTTTCAAATGGCTATAACTCGGCCATCTTTATACATAGAGAGCTGAAATTTGGTGAGGGTGTAGCTGAAGACATCCTCTATCACGTACGGAAACCAAAAATAAAAATCCAAGATGGCCGCCATAGCTACATTCAAATGGCTTTAACTCGACCATCTTTATACATAGAGAGCTGAAATTTGGTGAGATTGTAGCTGAAGACATCCTCTATCACGTACCAAAACCAAAAATAAAAATCCAAGATGGCCGCCATAGCTAAGAAGAAAAAATGTCATAACTCGGCCATCTTTATACATAGAGAGCTGAAATTTGGTGATGTTGTAGCTGACGACATTCTCTATCACGTACAAAAAACAAAAATAAAAATCCAAGATGGCCGCCATAGCTAAATGACAAAAAATGCCATAACTCGGCCATTTTTAGAGCTATTGAGACAAAACTTGGGCAACTTAGTAGCTGAGAATGAGCTCTAATAAACCCTGATTAAAAATTAAAAAATCCAAGATGGCCGCCTTATCTAAAAGATAAAAAACACCATAATTCGGCCATTTTTAATGCTATTTAGCTGAAATTTGGTGTAATGTTAGCTGAAAGTGAACCCAAACACCTTTTACTATCATTTCAAGACTTTAATTTAGCTCTGTGATGTATGCTATGAACATTTGGAGCCATTTGTATTCAGGACGGTTGCTAGCGGGCGGTAGCTTGGCAGCCCCCGTCGAAGTTTCTCCAGGAATTTTCTAGTTGGGGGCTGCCAAATGCATTGTAAATGCATTAAGCAGCAACCTATTGTTCTCCACCCAATAAGGGTTTCTTTATTTATTATTTATTATTTATTATTATTCCGTCAACATTAATGCGGCTCGTACCGTAACGTGCACCCCCACATAAGTTATATCAAAACGACCGGCCCGACTCCGAGATGTGTGCTATTACTTTTCTAAGCAATCGGAGTTACCATCGCGAAATATTTTGCTAACAAAAATCGTAAATTTCCCATAGGAAATGAATGGGACTTAACTTTTCAGAGAAACTGAGTTACATAGGGCGCCATTTTGGTTCAATATACAAGGCAATATACAAGGCAGGTTCAATACACAAGCTAGTTAGGTGAGTCGGCCATTTTGAATAGAACTAGCTAATTAGGTGAGTCGGCCATTTTGAATCAACCAAGCTCATTAGGTGAGGCGGCCATTTTGAATCAGGGCGCCATCTTGGTTCAATATACAAGGCAATATACAGGGCAGGTTCAATACACAAGCTACTTAGGTGAGTCGGCCATTTTGGATGAAATTAGATAATTAGTTGAGGTGGCCATTTTGAATCAACCAAGCTCATTAGGTGAGGCGGCCATTTTGAATCAGGGCGCCATCTTGGTTCAATATACAAGGCAATATACAGGGCAGGTTCAATACACAAGCTACTTAGGTGAGACGGCCATTTTGAATCAAACTAGCTAATTAGGTGAGTCGGCCATTTTGAATCAAAGTAGCTAATTAGGTGAGGCGGCCATTTTGAATCAACCAAGCTCATTAGGTGAGGCGGCCATTTTGAATCAGGGCGCCATCTTGGTTCAATATACAAGGCAATATACAAGGCAGGTTCAATACACAAGCTAATTAGATGAGACGGCCATTTTGGATGAAACTAGCTAATTAGGTGAGTCGGCCATTTTGAATCAAACTAGCTAATTAGGTGAGTCGGCCATTTTGAATCAAACAAGATAATTAGGTGAGTCGGCCATTTTGAATCAAACTAGCTAATTAGGTGAGTCTGCCATTTTGAATCAAACTAGCTAATTAAGTGAGTCGGCCATTTTGAATCAAACTAGCTAATTAGGTGAGTCGGCCATTTTGAATCAAACTAGCTAATTAGGTGAATCGGCCATTTTGAATCAAACTAGCTAATTAGTTGAGTCGGCCATTTTGAATCAAATTAGCTAATTAGGTGAGTCTGCCATTTTGAATGAAACTAGCTTATTAGGTGAGTCGGCCATTTTGAATGAAACTAGCTAATTAGGTGAGTCGGCCATTTTGAATCAAACTAGCTAATTAGGTGAGTCGGCCATTTTGAATCAAACTAGCTAATTAGGTGAGTCGGCCATTTTGAATCAAACTAGCTAATTAGGTGAGTCGGCCATTTTGAATCAAACTAGCTAATTAGGTGAGTCGGCCATTTTGAATCAAACTAGCTAATTAGGTGAGTCGGCCATTTTGAATCAAACTAGCTAATTAGGTGAGTCGGCCATTTTGAATCAAACTAGCTAATTAGGTGAGTCGGCCATTTTGAATCAAACTAGCTAATTAGGTGAGTCGGCCATTTTGAATCAAACTAGCTAATTAGGTGAGTCGGCCATTTTGAATCAAACTAGCTAATTAGGTGAGTCGGCCATTTTGAATCAAACTAGCTAATTAGGTGAGTCGGCCATTTTGAATCAAACTAGCTAATTAGGTGAGTCGGCCATTTTGAATCAAACTAGCTAATTAGGTGAGTCGGCCATTTTGAATCAAACTAGCTAATTAGGTGAGTCGGCCATTTTGAATCAAACTAGCTAATTAGGTGAGTCGGCCATTTTGAATCAAACTAGCTAATTAGGTGAGTCGGCCATTTTGAATCAAACTAGCTAATTAGGTGAGTCGGCCATTTTGAATCAAACTAGCTAATTAGGTGAGTCGGCCATTTTGAATCAAACTAGCTAATTAGGTGAGTCGGCCATTTTGAATCAAACTAGCTAATTAGGTGAGTCGGCCATTTTGAATCAAACTAGCTAATTAGGTGAGTCGGCCATTTTGAATCAAACTAGCTAATTAGGTGAGTCGGCCATTTTGAATCAAACTAGCTAATTAGGTGAGTCGGCCATTTTGAATCAAACCAGCTAATTAGGTGAGTCGGCCATTTTGAATCAAACCAGCTAATTAGGTGAGTCGGCCATTTTGAATCAAACCAGTTAATTAGGTGAGTCGGCCATTTTGAATCAAACCAGCTAATTAGGTGAGTCGGCCATTTTGAATCAAACCAGCTAATTAGGTGAGTCGGCCATTTTGAATCAAACCAGCTAATTAGGTGAGTCGGCCATTTTGAATCAAACCAGCTAATTAGGTGAGTCGGCCATTTTGAATCAAACCAACTAATTAGGTGAGTCGGCCATTTTGAATCAAACTAGTTAATTAGGTAAGTCGGCCATTTTGAATCAAACAATCTACTTAGGTGAGTCGGCCATTTTGAATCAAACCAGCTAATTAAGTGAGTCGGCCATTTTGAATCAAACCAACTAATTAGGTGAGTCGGCCATTTTGAATCAAACCAGCTAATTAGGTGAGTCGGCCATTTTGAATCAAACCAGGTAATTAGGTGAGTCGGCCATTTTGAATCAAACCAACTAATTAGGTGAGTCGGCCATTTTGAATCAAACTAGTTAATTAGGTAAGTCGGCCATTTTGAATCGAACAATCAAATTAGGTGAAGCGGCCATTTGAACAAGCAAATTAGGTGAAGCGGCCATTTTGATGGAGATATGGAACTTATATATGGCAAATGGGTAGCTGACAATGATCCCTAATAAATTTCAATTTAAAATCCAATTTCCAAGATGGCCGACAACGCAAAAAAGTCAAAATACTGTAAAATGGTCAATTTTAGTGATATTGAGCTGAAACTTGGTATGGTGATAGCTGACAATGTTTCCTATCATATTCCATATCAAAATCAAAAATCCAAGATGGCCGCCATAGCTACTTTCAAATGGCTATAACTCGGCCATCTTTATACATAGAGAGCTGAAATTTGGTGAGGGTGTAGCTGAAGACATCCTCTATCACGTACGGAAACCAAAAATAAAAATCCAAGATGGCCGCCATAGCTACATTCAAATGGCTTTAACTCGACCATCTTTATACATAGAGAGCTGAAATTTGGTGAGATTGTAGCTGAAGACATCCTCTATCAATTACCAAAACCAAAAATAAAAATCCAAGATGGCCGCCATAGCTAAGAAGAAAAAATGTCATAACTCGGCCATCTTTATACATAGAGAGCTGAAATTTGGTGATGTTGTAGCTGACGACATTCTCTATCACGTACAAAAAACAAAAATAAAAATCCAAGATGGCCGCCATAGCTAAATGACAAAAAATGCCATAACTCGGCCATTTTTAGAGCTATTGAGACAAAACTTGGGCAACTTAGTAGCTGAGAATGAGCTCTAATAAACCCTGATTAAAAATTAAAAAATCCAAGATGGCCGCCTTATCTAAAAGATAAAAAACACCATAATTCGGCCATTTTTAATGCTATTTAGCTGAAATTTGGTGTAATGTTAGCTGAAAGTGAACCCAAACACCTTTTACTATCATTTCAAGACTTTAATTTAGCTCTGTGATGTATGCTATGAACATTTGGAGCCATTTGTATTCAGGATGGTTGCTAGCGGGCAGTAGCCTGGCAGCCCCCTTCGAAGTTTCTCCAGGAACTTTCTAGTTGGGGGCTGCCAAATGCATTGTAAATGCATTAAGCAGCAACCTATTGTTCTCCACCCAATAAGGGTTTCTTTATTTATTATTTATTATTCATCCATCAACATTAATGCGGCTCGTACCGTAACGTGCACCCCCACATAAGTTATATCAAAACGACCGGCCCGACTCCGAGATGTGTGCTATTACTTTTCTAAGCAATCGGAGTTACCATCGCGAAATATTTTGCTAACAAAAATCGTAAATTTCCCATAGGAAATGAATGGGACTTAACTTTTCAGAGAAACTGAGTTACATAGGGCGCCATTTTGGTTCAATATACAAGGCAATA